>JAESVK010062819.1:0-28019 GCA_017140935.1 Hamamelis virginiana
GAAATAGATATGCACTTTAGGATTGGTTTTAGGGCATACCTCTAACATTAGTAACCCAGAGTTCCCAAATGGAAATATACAAGTACAAAACTTATACATTAAGCTCTAATTTAACGACCAAAGAGAGATGAAATAACAGAGTTATATATGCAGAGATACAATTCATACATAAATAAAACTTAAATAAGCAAGTAATCACAAGAGAATAATGCACAATATTTTAAAATCAAAAAGGTCTTTATAGGCTTGTAATAATTTTGGTTGTAACAAAAAGAGTTGAAGACTGCAAAATTAGGATGGTTGTAATTTGTTCAGGTTACTACCCTAACCATCCTAAATACCTAACCTAACCCTGACAATAACTTAAAGAGTTTAACTAAAAGAAACTAAGAAGTTTTCAAAAAGAAACAACTGTCCATGCTCAACACTGAGCATCATATCACGTCACTGCTCATCCCCAGGCGGGATGTCGAATCTCTGATCGGGCTGTGGCTCATCAAAAAGCGCGCGGTCGGCCTCAGAAATCGGCTCGCCGTCCATACGACGCCACATAACCCGGAGCTGGGCGGACTGCTTCTCCATCATAGCTGTCTGCCTAGCTAGCTGGGCTGACTGCCTATCAAGCTGGGCGGACTGCCGCTGCTGAATGTGCAACAACGCTCTCAGTCTCTCCATGATCTGAGGGAAACAACCCTGGGAGCTGGCATCTGGCATGTCTGAGGTAGAAGGAGCAGATGGAGTCGGAGTCGGAGCTGGAGCAGGAGCAGGCTCTGATGGACCGGCGGTCTCAGCACGTGGCCTCTTCGGCCGAGCAGCCATACTCCTAGCAAGTGTAGTCGGGGTGATAGGACCCTCGCCCCATCGCAGTGGCTCATCGGAGACAACACCCGCACCCAATGCAAATGCTGTAATCATCTGTGGGTACGGCATGTTGCTCCGTGGCTGAGTGGCAATGAAAGTGCGTATCTCGTTGAAGATCAACGCCGCGATGTCAATGGGGTGGTCGCTCAGAAACTCCAGCAATAGCCTCACCGACTCCACTGGTATCTGTGAATCTGTGCCTCTGGCCCGCAGATTGCAGTAAAGCAGCTTGTTCATAGCTGCGTATGATGGATGCATGTTCCCGGTCGTAAAGTACATCCCGTCGAATAAACTCCGGTCTACACACACCGCATCAGCACACTGACTCTCTGTCAGCTCAAGATAAGTGCTCTCTGCCGCTGTCTCGCGTGGACGCTCGCACCCCAGATAGGTAGCGATGTCGTCTATGGTGAATCTGACAGTACGGCCCCCAACCTCTGCCTGGAGTGTCTCGGGCTGATCCTCGGCTGTGTGTGCTGTGGTGTAGAACTGGCGCACCACACTAGCCATATACCCGGCTCCCTTCCTCAGCCAGGTGCTGAGGTGTCTATCCTGAAGAATCTCCACCAGTAAGCCCTCGTATCGGAAGGCCTTCGGATCCACGTACCTCTCGACATTGAAGTTCCGCAACGAGAGGATCACTGGCCAGGGTTTCGCCGCTCGCCGAGTCGGTACTCTCCTCGACCCGGTCTCAGTCTGGGTATAGCTCTCGAACTCACGCGACATGCGCGGCTCTCCAATCTCGCCAATCTCTGGACCCTCAAAAATGTACTCCTCCTCCACGAACTGTGAACCGGATGGAGGAGCACTCTCTCGTGGCTGCTGGGCTGATGACTGACCCCTGGCAGATGGTCTCTGCACTGGCACAGGCTGCCACTCAGAATCTGAACTGTCGGGAGAGTCTGGCTGTGAGCTCTGGGCCTTGCCTCGCCCAGAATCTGAAACCCTCCTCTGACTCGGCTGTGCCGGCTCCTGGAATGCCACGCCCTTCCGGCCGGTGGTCTTTTGGCGAACCATAGCTCTGTATATTTTTTTAAACCCACACAGCAGTAGATAGGAACATAATCAGCAGAAGAATTTTTTTCAGAGGTACTCAAATATATATTTTTTTCAATGATAATCATTATACAATACAGCCAGATTTTTAACCCATATGATAAATCCTTTTTTAAGTCCTATCACAAATTTCAGAACTTGCCTAACATCCAGGCTATATTCAATAACTCTTTTAATCACATGCATCGATGCATGCATGCCCATGCATGCCATGCATTCCCATGCATAGCCTAACATCCAGGCTTATTTTCACAGCTCCACAGATTCACAACTCCACAGATTCAGAACTCCACAGATTCAGTGTAACAATGATACAAGGACAAGTTTCATTATTATTTTAAACTCCAAAAACCTAACACTCTATTCTAACATTTTACATGCAATAACCACGTAAACTAAGTCATGCTATGATAATTTACACAAAATTAAGCCAATTTAAGAAAAAAAAATTCAAATTTTTAGAATGTGAACGGTTACTCACGTAGTATGGAAGGTGAAAGAAGTCGCTGAACCACTATCCTCGCCAAAAATGCGACTCAAGTGCAAAAAAGGTGACCGAATGGAACGCAGCTAACGTGAAAACTGATCGGTCAGAAATGAGGTATACTGCGCGAGGATCGCTATGGAATCGATCCTGCGCGAAATGGAGGCCTGGGGTGGTCGGAAAGTGAGCTTGAAGGTGAAGGGTCACGGCGGCAATGGAGGTTTTCAGGCGGAAATGGATGAAATGCGAAGAGTTTCACGTGGGAAATGGACTTAAAGGTCACTTCTTCGCGATCTCTATCGATAGCGCACTGGCGCTATAGATAGCCAGTGTAATCTGCCCGCAGTTATATTTTTTTGAATTTTTCATATCTTCTATCGATAGCGATAGCCCGCTATCGATAGACAGGGTCAAAAGTTGACTTTTTCAAAAAACTTGGCTTTATTTTGACTAAATCATCATACTAACTCCTCTATACACTATTTAAATGCATAAAAGACACCTCGTCACCCATGGCTTGCTAAGTTATCGAAAAAATTGGCAACTTGTCGGCTCAAAATTGGGTACTACGGGGGTCCTAAACTCTAACAATAATTAACACGGCTCAAAAACTCGAAAGAAATGGCCTTAAATCATTTTTCAAAAATGTGCACAATATTCTCAATTGATTAACAAGTTATTCGCACTCTAACATACGCATGATTTGAACATTTATGCATAATATAACAGGAAAGCAATAACCAAGGATTGATAGGATGAATATTTAAGTCCCAAGAAATGATCGAATGGTTCAAAATTTGCTTTAAATGTCATAAGTCTCCACTTTATAACAGGTTTTATCAAATACTCAAATTGCCAAGTATAAAGATTTAAACCAAGTTCGTGCATGTGCGAGATTGAATACAGGCTAATCACAGTAAAGTTATCAATTAATGTATAGAAAATAGACAACTAGAATTGATATAAATGAAAGAATAAACTCACATTGTAACACATGTTTATTTCTCAAATTCTATACAAATAATTTTTAAATAAAACATACTAGGTTAATATGTACACAAGAATGATAAACAATGAATAATGAATTATTATGTATATACAAATTAAATAAACCAATAAATAAATTAATCATATTTAAATGCATAATCATATTAACAGAATATACAAACCCTCCCCAACTAGAAGTAAACATTGTCCTCAATGTTTGACCAATGTTTGACTAGAAGAATGTATGAACAAGGGAATGGGTGGGTGGGACTAAGTTTAACGTCTTCAGCTAGACGAGAAATTCCTCATTTAATCAAACTGGTAGGTTGGGTCTTCCAAACTGACAGACTCAATTACCAAACCATCCTGAATGCCCTCACTATCGGTAATACCCTCGATAAAAGGCTTAAGCCTTTGTCCATTCACAAAGAAGGACACACCAGTACGAGGGTTTTGAATTTCTACAGCACCGTGAGGAGTAACCCTAGTTACTACAAAAGGTCCATCCCAACGAGATCGAAGCTTACCAGGAAATAGCCTTAATTTAGAGTTAAACAGCCACACCTTCTGATTTGGTTCAAAAGATTTTCTGTTGATGTGTCTGTCATGAAACTCTTTCATTTTGGCTTTAGCAATTTTGGAATTCTCGTAAGCCTCACTCCTAATCTCTTCGAGCTCATTTAACTGAAGCTTGCGGTGAGAACCCGCTTCCTTCATTTCAAAGTTAAACTTCCTAATAGCCCAAAGTGCTTTATGCTCTAACTCGACCGGGAGATGACACGGTTTGCCATAGACTAGACGGTACGGAGACATACCAATAGGGGTTTTAAAAGCAGTCCTATAGGCCCACAATGCGTCAGTTAAACGCAATGACCAATCCTTTCGATCAGGCCTGACAGTTTTCTCTAAGATATGCTTTATTTCCCTATTCGAAACCTCCACTTGCCCGCTAGTCTGAGGATGGTAAGGGGTTGCAACCTTATGAGTAATAGAATACTTAGCTACGAGATTTGCAAAGGGTCGATTATTAAAATGTGACCCTCCATCACTGATGATGGCCCTCGGAAACCCAAACCTAGAGAAAATGTTCTCTTGGAGGAAGTTCAATACCACCTTGTGGTCATTGGTCCTAGTGGCTATGGCTTCTACCCATTTGGACACATAATCGACAGCCACTAGAATATATTCAAAGCCATGCGAGATAGGAAAAGGTCCCATGAAGTCGATGCCCCAAACATCGAAAATTTCGACGATCAAAATAGGGTTAAGAGGCATCATATCCCTTCTAGACATAGAACCCATTCTTTGGCAGTTTTGGCAGGACTTACAGAAGTCCAATGCATCTTTGAATAGTGTGGGCCAGAAGAACCCACACTGCAAGACTTTAGCGGCAGTCTTTTTTCCGCTAAAGTGTCCTCCACATGCTAGAGTGTGGCAGAACTTCAAAACGTCTTGCATTTCACCCTCAGGAATACACCTACGTATGACCTGGTCAGCACAGTACTTAAACAAGAGAGGATCTTCCCAATAATAATATTTTATTTGCGAAAAGAACCGATCCTTCTCTTGTTTCGACCAAAGAGATGGTACAAGGCCTGTGGCATGATAGTTCACTATATGAACATACCAGGGTAAGGTGGAATGAGTGACAGCAAAAAGCTGCTCATCAGGGAAAGAATCCCTAATAGGCGTAGGGTCACTCTCTTCTTCAACTACAATCCTAGAGAGGTGGTCAGCAACGACATTCTCAGACCCTTTCTTATCCCTAATCTCAAAATCAAATTCTTGCAATAAGAGAATCCACCTAATCAGCTTAGGCTTCGTCTCTTTTTTAGAGAGTAGGTACCGCAAAGCGGCATGGTCTGAGTACACAATAGTCTTCGATCCCCACAGATAGGATCGGAATTTATCTAAAGCAAAAACTACAGCAAACATCTCTTTCTCAGTCGTAGTGTAATTTAACTGAGCTTCATTCAATGTTTTGCTTGCGTAGTAAATAACAAAAGGGGCCTTATCTACCCTCTGACCCAACACCGCCCCCACAGCATAATCGGAGGCATCACACATTAGCTCGAAAGGAAGTGACCAATCGGGAGCTCGCATGATAGGTGCCGAAATCAACATTAAGCGCAGTTTATTGAAGGACTCTAAACAGGCTTTATCAAAGTTAAACTCTACATCTTTAGCTAGCAGATTACACATTGGTTTTGCTATTTTGCTAAAGTCCTTTATGAAACGCCTGTAAAATCCTGCATGTCCAAGGAAGGACCGGATCTGCCTAACAGTAGTAGGAGGAGGTAGTTTTGCAATTAAGTCTACTTTAGCTTTGTCTACCTCTATCCCCCTACTAGAAATGATATGCCCGAGCACAATGCCCTCACGAACCATAAAATGGCTCTTCTCCCAACTCAAAACAAGATTTGTCTCACAACATCTCTTAAGTACTTTTGAGAGATTAGAGAGGCATTCATCAAAAGAAGGACCGAAAACAGAAAAATCATCCATAAACACTTCCAGATAGTCTCCTATCATATCAGAAAAGATAGAAGTCATACACCTTTGGAACGTGCTCGGGGCATTGCATAAGCCAAAAGACATACGCCTAAATGCAAATGTCCCGAATGGACAGGTAAACGTTGTTTTCTCCCGATCCTCGGGGTAAACCGCTATTTGGTTGTACCCTGAATAGCCATCTAGGAAGCAATAAAAGCTCTGCCCTGATAATCTCTCCAGAATTTGGTCAATATAAGGCAGAGGGAAGTGGTCTTTCCTAGTCTTGGAATTTAATTTCCTATAGTCTATGCAGACTCTCCAACCAGTGGTAGCTCTTGTAGGGACTAGAATACCCTCCTCGTTGGCTATCACTGTTATCCCAGACTTCTTAGGAACCAGTTGAGTAGGGGAAACCCACTCACTATCTGAAATGGGGTAAATGATACCCGCATCCAGTAGTTTCAAAACTTCCTTTTTAACTACTTCCTTCATATTTGGATTTAATTTACGTTGGGCATCTCTAGAAGGATTCATACCTTCCTCTAGGTGAATACGGTGCTGGCAGATTGATGGGTCTATACCCTTTAAATCAGCAACCGACCATCCTATGGCTATTCTGTGCTCTTTCAAAATGGATAACAACTTACCTTCCTGTTCTAAGTTTAATGCAGATGAAATTATAACAGGCAAGGTGTCACTATCACCCAAAAATGCATACTTGAGATTAGCCGGCAGAGGCTTTAGCTCAAGTTGCGGCGGAGACTCAAAAGACGTAGGAGAAGGGACACTGGCAAAAGACGGAAGTGGCTCAACCCTAGGTCTCCATGGCAATTTTTCTACAGAGGAGGCAGAATCTAAGACAAGATTTACCTCCATAAACGAGTGCTCCAAATCATGGTCCTCGAACCCAAAGTAATTTAAACATGTTTCTAACGGGTCCTTGGAAAGAAGATACGGTGTAGCTTCCTCTACCACCGTATCAATGATGCCGACAAAAGAACAATCCTCAAAGTTATGAGGTTGATTAGCTGCACTATAAACCTGCAGCCTGGTTTTCATGTTACCAAAAGACACCTTCATAATGCCAGTCCTACAATGAAGGACTGCATTAGCAGTTGCTAGAAGAGGTCGTCCTATTATAACAGGGATTTGGGGCCTAGTGACATCAACAGGCTCCATATCTAGGACAATAAAATCTGCAGGAAAGACAAACGAATCTATCTTAACCAAAACATCCTGCAGTATACCTCTAGGTACCTTTGTGGACCTATCTGCAAATTGAAGAATAGTAGGTGTGGTTTGGAGTGTTCCAAGCTCCATTTTGGCATAAATTGAATATGGAAGAATATTCACACTTGCGCCAAAATCAACTAACGCTCTATCAATGAAGTGGCTTCCTAAGAAGCAAGGTATAGTTGGCGTTCCTGGATCTTTTCTCTTAATTGGGGCTTGGAATTGACACACAGCACTAGCAATATCAACTGGAGCTATGGTTTTAGATAAATGCACGCGCTCCTTGCGTTGCTGTGTGCACATTTCCTTCAAAAATTTGGCATACGAAGGAATCTGTTTTATGGCATCTAGCAGAGGTAAATTAATATGGACGCTTTTAAACACCTCTAACATATCCGACATGCTTGCCCCCTTCTTAGCTCTTCTCTCAGGCGCAATCAGCGCGGATGGAAATGGGGCTTTCGGCACATACGATGCCACTGGATTGTCTATAGCTGCGGGAAAGTTATCCCTCGACGCTTCAGACTCTTTCTCAAATGCAGGCTCTTTCTCTATTTCCCTCTCTTTCTCTCTCACTTTCTCTTTCTCTTTCTCTTTCTCCCTTTCTATCTCTTTCTCTTTTTCCCTCTCTTTCTCTCTCACTTTCTCTTTCTCTTTCTCTTTCTCCCTCTCTATCTCTTTCTCTTTTTCCCTCTCTTTCTCTCTCTCTTTCTCCCTCTCTATCTCTTTCTCTATCTCTCCCACTTTATTATCTACCACCTTCCCACTACGCAAGACTGAAACAGCCTTAACTTCCTCATTAATATGTGGGTTCTGAGAAGTGGAACTCTCAGCTACAAAAGCTCCATTGGGATTGGCAACAGCCTGACTCGGAAATTTCCCTTCCTCTCTGCGACTAAATGAAGCCGCTAGTTGACCCATTTGGGTTTTTAACTTTGAAATGGATTGGGAATGGGAATGAGTGAGTTGGGCTGAAGCCTCTAGGCTTTTCAGGGTAGCTAAGACTTGTTCCTCAAAACCAGGAGTTCTATGAGGTTGTGGTGGTGGTTGAGTCACAGCTTGACTCTGATATTGGGGTGCAGGTGCTTGAGGAGCACCATAACTGGGGTACTGGGATTGCATCAATGGTGGTCTATAGGGTTGACTGATAGCAGGATTACTGCTATATGGGGGTCTTGCAGGCTGACTAGGATTGGATCCTCTAGGCTGGCTAGACCACTGAAAATTGGGGTGAGTCTTCCACCCAGGGTTGTAAGTATTGGAATACGGGTCATTCCTAGGTGGTGCATATCCTTGAGCAGCATTAACCTGCTCTTGGACAAACTCAGGGTATTGGCCTGCCATAGGACAATATGGGGTCTCGTGAGTGGGGTCAGTGCAAATATTGCACACCAAGTTGACAGGTTTCACATGGGCTTTTGAAGACTGCCCTTGTGCCGCGATTAATTGGTCAAGCTTTTGAGACAGAGCCTCAACTTGTTTATTTGCCAAAACTTGGGTGTCTACATCATAAATACCGCCCTTTTTGGGAGGCGGTTTCTTTGCTAACGTATCGTCACGGTTACCTAAAGACATTGAGGCCATGTGGAACGAATCCTCACTCAACGCTTCAAATAATGCCCACATTTCATCCTCACCTTTACTTAAAATGGCTCCCCCACAGGCAGATTTCACAGTCTGCGTGTCACCCTCTGTTAAACCTCTAACAAAAGACTCTATGATTTGCCACTTAGGTACATCGTGAAGGGGGCATAATCTAAGGAGTTCCTTCATTCTTTCCCAGGCTTCGTGGAAAGATTCCTGTTCATGTTGGACGAAGTTGGTTATACCTCGTCGCATTTGATGTGTTTTACCGACAGAGTAAAATCTAGACAGGAATAGCTTTTGAAGCTGTTCCCAAGTTGTGATAGGGACAGGTGTTTGGAGAGTACAAAGCCAGTGTTTGGCCTTGTCCTTCAAGGAAAACGGGAATAAGAACAATTTCAGGGATTCTGGATGGAACCCCTGAATTCTAATTGTAGAACAAATCCCTAAGAATTCCTGCAAATGGTCGTATGGGTTCTCTCTATCTAACCCATAGAACGTAGGAAGCATCTGAATGGTAGCATGCTTAATCTCATAGATGAGATTCTCTATGTGCGGGATTTGGATACAGGAGGGTGGATTAAAACTATTGGGCATGAAGTGATCCCTCAAAGTTTTAAGACCTGGTGGTGGTTGAATATTATCCGCTGGTAACATGGCAGTGTGTGCAGATGATTCAGCCATTTCAAATTGATGCGAAGGTACTGACTCACTAGACTGACTTTGAGAAGCCTTAACAGCTCTCAGAGTTCTTTCAATTTCTGAATCTAAAGGGATTACGTTAAATGACAACGACCTTCTACCCCGCATATAATTGGTCTCCACAGAAAATCACGGAATTATAATAAACAAATTGTGAGCAGGTAATATTGAGCTTTTAATTTGTTATTTTAAGCGCGCGAGAGTGAAGCTCCCAATTCCGGATTTCAGCCACCTGTCGTTAGAGAAGAAAGAATAATGAATAAAAAAAAATGATAATTATAATATCTAGATATTAGCAGTAAAAAAAGAATATATATGTAGTAATATGAACAGTATTTAATATTTACTACTTAAATTAAATCCCAAAAATTCTTTATAAATAAACCGTAACTCCCCGGCAACGGCGCCAAAATTTGATCGACTCAGACGACGAGGGAGATTATTCCCCGTCAGTGATCAGAATTAATAATTTATAAACCGCGTGACAATTAATCTCAATTCGATTGTGACTAGTGAGCACGGGTGTCGAACCACTGGGAAGTGCAGGTTTATATTAAAAAGACTCTTTGGAATCAATTCAAGCGGAAAGAATATTATCAATTAAATTGGTTGGTGGTAACTGCTCCGATTGGGTCGAAGCGAAAACAAAGTAATTTTAATTAAAGCTTAATAAAAATGCAGTTAAGTTGGTGGAATGAGCGGAACTTGGGTGAGAAGTCCATTTGAATATCAATTAAACAATTTATGTTTATAAAATCCACACTAGAGTAATTATGTATGGTGGTTCTTCCAACTACAAGAAGGAAGTCCCAAAAAGATTATGAATACAGGACCGGCAAGTTTATCCCCGAAAAGAATGGAATATCGCTATCCACCTTAAATGAGGAATAAAGCATGCGGGTTTGTATTCATACCAATAAGAACCATTGCATAATTATATAATTGCAATCACAGATGTACAATTACATGATATTATATTCGGCAATAGTGTGCGGTAAAACCTTCACAACTATGCAATCACATAATACAAATAGAGGGATGTTTATAAAATAGGATTGTTAAATGAATCCAACTTCATCCTCACCCAAGCTTGGAGTATTAGCTACACATCACTGGAGGATAATATCCTTTATCCAGGCAAGCTTTAAGGGGTCACGGGATGGAAAATACAGTAAAAGCGGTAATTAAATGACTGAATAAATAAGGAAAATGGCAGAAATAAATAAAGAAAATGGCGTAAGTAAATAAAGAAAAGTGACTGAAGTAAATAAAGAAAAGAAAGGACTAAAGTAAATAAAGAAAAGAAAAGACTTAAGTAAATAAAGAAAAAGGCAGAAAAAGTAAAGAACAGTTCTCAAGTGAGAACTGAGCCATGCATAAAAAGGAAAATAACAGAATCGGAAATTACTGAAATTAAAGACTTAATCGGATAGAACAATCCTCAAGTGAGAATTGAGCCAGGCATTGTAAAGAAAAATTGCAGAATTGGAAATAGCTGAAAATTGAAACTACCGATTGAAATGCGAAAATAAACTGTAACTTGAATTAAAATTAGCAGAGTAATGATTCAGAGCTTAAGTCATGAACCCTCAAAACGCCGTCGTTACACTTCTATTTATAGAAGGAAAAGGTAAAAGACGCTAATGCCCTCAAAATATCTAAAAATATCTATTATGCCCGCAGCCGCCATTGTCTATCGATAGCGAAGGTTCGCTATCGATAGAGGTGCTATCGATAGCGAATCTTGGCTATCGATAGTCAAGGTCAAACTTTGACTTTCTTTGCAGATTTCAACGTCTGCTCTTTTGGTACTTCCCTCGGCTGCTTTGGATCGTTTTCGGACGTTCCTTGATTCGAGATGCTCTTCAGGGCTTCATCGGTGACGACTTTATTCAATGGTAATCTGCACATATTTCTTAAAACAGAGATTAAACCCAATTGTACAGATATTCATGTAAAACGCTATTTATTATACAATTATATATATAAGAGAACATAGAAATACCCTAGTTGAATGGTATGATTGAGGTACAATCAGTCACCATGCTGACTTTCCCAATTTTGTTCCCCAATTTTAGGGTTTTCGAATTTTGGCCATATTTTGGTCAAATTTGATCCAAATCCGATGGTTCAGGACTCAAAACGACCGTGTTTTGATCCTCCACATTTTTAGAATGTTTTTGGGTTAAAATCAATTGACCATGGTCAAGGATTTTAGCAAAAAGCTAGCCAATTGACCCGGTTGTGCCAAAATTGGTCATATGACCATTCTCTGTTTTGTAAAATTGATCAATTAGGCTTGCACCACTTCTAAAAATATGGTTTCAACATGAAATTGGTACTTAACAACATGTTTTGAAAATCTTTTGTTTTGGTGAAAACGACCAATTCACGGTCAATTTGATCGAAACCCTAATTCAGCTCATCCTTACCCGTAGGATCGATTTTGGGAGAATCCATCCCAACCATTCAAAGGATCAATTGACACACCAAATACACTCCCCACATCCACATAAACCTCATGAAACAATCCGTTTCGAATTCGGAGGTCATTCGGAAATTATACGAGAAAAAGGACGAAAATGCCCTTCAAGTCGCAAAAACCCTAATTACCTATCGAGCTCTCATCAGAATGCCATGAACATTTACAGGGATGTTCTAAAACACCTCAAAAGTCAAATGCAATACCAATGGGTTGATTCCAATCCAAATGTACACATGAAATAATGAATTGTCCTTTTCCTCAGCAAAGGTCAATTTGGTCAATTTGGTCTTTATAAGGCCAATTCCTTACCCAATGATCATCTATTCTAGTCGATCATTTGCATGGACATATGGTAGAAATAAATGGTAAAAATGGGGTGTCCACAGAAGCCCCTCGTTGGTGTTTCATGGCTTCGCTATGTAATACCAACGAAACAAAATGGCATCCCATTTTTGCCACAACAAAAAGAGGGATGATCAAACCAACTTCTCACCATCATTGGAATCTATTTCCTGAACAAATTCAGAATGAAAATAATTCTTGGAAGTCACACTTCCGATTATTTCAAAATCAATCACACTAACAAACCACAAAACAAACATTTATGTGATATCTCACTCACATAAGCATACACAAATCATCATTTTATGTGATACTTCTCTCTCATAAACAACATACAAGCTATCATTTTATGTGATACTTCTCTCACATAACACATACAAGTTATCATTTTATGTAATACTTCTCTCACATAAAATAATTCAGATTCATTATTTCTACGGTACATCTCCCATAAGAAATATTATTTATATAGTACTTCTCCTATATAAACATTTTCAAACCATTATTTTATGCTTCACATAAAACAATTCAAACTCATTGTTCATATGGTACATCTCCCATATGAACATATTATCAATTATATGGTACTTCTCCCATATAAGCCTCTAAAATCAACTCTTTACATGGTACATCTCCCATATAAAGATCATTATTTTATATTTCATATAAAATAATCTCACATCACTATTATAAAACAATTCAAATTCATTGTTCATATGGTACATATCCCATATGAACAAATCATCAATTATATGGTACATCTCCCATATAAAGCATTATTTTATGTCTCACATAAAATAATCTCACTTCATCATTTTATGTTTCACATAAAATAATTACAAACAATTCAAGACGTTATTTTATGTTTTACATGAAATAATTTCAAACAATTCAAAATGCTATTTCATGTTTCACATAAAATAACTCAAATTCATCGTTCACAGGGTACATCTCCCAAGTGAACATATCATCAATTATATGGTACATCTCCCATATAAAGCATTATTTTATGTCTCACATAAAATAATTCCACCTCATCATTTTATGTTTCACATAAAATAATCACATAAGACGATTCAAATCGTTATTTTATGTCTCACATAAAATAACTTCAAACTCATTGTTCATATGGTACATCTCCCATATAAACACAGCCTCAATTATATGGTACTTCTCCCATATATAATGTTTTCAAAATCATCATTTCAAAATCATCATTCAAAATCATCATTCAAAATCATCATTTAGTGGTAATTTCCATGCAAAACATGAATTAATTTTGGAGGAAATTGACCGAAAAAAACAAAAATTGAGAAAATCAAGTTGGGGCACACTGGTGGCCGTCCTAGCCTGGACGGCTAGCCGTCCTGGGCTGGACGGTTGGCCGTCCTAGATAGGACGGTCACCATGTGTGACCCGAAATTTTTTTTTTCCTTTTTAAGCCTCTCATGCTCATGTGCACTCTTGTGCTCATTCTAAACCACCTCCAAGCTTGGTTTTGCTCCAAAACCCTAGCTTTTGATCTTCAATTCATACATACTCAATCAAGTCTTTGGTTTGCACTCTTGCCAACACAAAATCATCTTCATTCTCTCAAGTTCTTCAACTTGTTCTCATTTGGTGTGAACCTCTCTATTTCCCACATACTCCATTCTTTTCAAAAGATGGATCAATTACCTCCATCTTACTTGAAATATCCATTCTTGGAAGTCAAGGCTAGATACAAGGCACCCTCATATGGAGACTCCCATCCACCATCTCTACTCTTGGAGCCTAGAACACATCTTTCGTATATTCACTCCAAAGACAATGTAAGTTAAATTTCCTTAATAACTCTTGATTCATATGCAATTGATTGAATTAAAATGCTTGTTTGCATGTTGTGATTGTTGATTTTCATATCATTGAAACCTTTGGGAAAAGCATGGGAGCCCCATTTCATAGCTTCACAAGCTTGTGAATGGTGCACACCAAGTGTTTGATGAAATGCCTCAATGAAGTAAACTTTGATTTTTCAAATCAAACATATCCTAATCATGTTTCAATGATTTTTGTAGGATTTTAGAAAGTATTTGCCATGATCAATCTTCTTTGAAAACATCATTTTGAAAATATGCATATCACATGTTTGATAAAATGCCTCAATGACACCATTATCCATTTTCTTCTTTACAAGTCATTTCATGTCAAGTAAAGTATCTCAAAAATTTTCTATGATGTTTAATTTGATTAAAACACCATCAATTTTGAATTTGAAACATTTTGGATTTTGGTGACACCACCCATGCCTTTGATAATAAATTGTGTCATACAATATGCATACATCTTTTTTGTAAAAACCTTTTGAAAATGTATTGATCATTTTGGCTTATTCAAAGCATAAATTTTACTTCATTCATGATATGTAAATCAATAGTCATACTTGCATTACATTTGAATCAAAGTTCCTTTAGAAATAACAACATTTGCTTTGATGTGAATATAACCCCAAATGTGTTCATGCAGCCCAATTTCGAAATCCGTACAAGATATTCTTTAGGTAAGCTCATCAAATGGTGGGAATTAATGGAGACACGCCAACCCCAAGCTAAGGCCATTGTTGAGCAAGCAGGCTTTAAGTTCTTCTTGGACTCTCTCTGGCTCGACAACATGGATCGAATGGCCATGATTGCTCTTTCTGAACTCTGGTGGGACACCACCAACACCTTCTACTTCGGGTTTGGGGAAATGACTATGACCCCATTTGACTTCACTATGATTACAGGACTTCATATTAGAGGCCAACCACTCGCCTTTTATGACGAAGCTCACACTGATGAAGAATACTTGTACAATCTTTTGGGCGTTGAAAATGTTCCTCTGACAAAAAGAGGAGTCAGGCGCTCTTGGCTCTATAATCACTTCAGTGTTCAAAATGAAGAGGAGGGAGGGGAACCCGAGGATATTGCCCGTGCATTCATTTTGTATCTGCTCTCATGCACTTTCTTTGCAGGTACACAGGACATAGCCCCTCTAGGCTTTTTGAAGAGTTTGGAGATTACGGATAATATTCATCTGTATGACTGGGGCGAAGCTGCATTAGCGACTATGTATCGCTCCATGTGTGACAAATCACGAGATGCTGCTCAAGACTTCGGCGGCTTAGCTTTCATATGGCAGGTACTGATATCTGATGTCTTTAAATAAAATCTCTCTAAATCTTTGTCAATTTCTTGATCTTTCTCTCATGCAGGTATGGGCATTCATCTACTTGGGTCTTGGTTGTCCTCTCTTGAAAGAGGGGGTTAACCAATGGCCATTTTTAGCCCGCTTTGATCCATGCCACAGGAAGCATTCCAACCTCCATAGGTATGATTATGCTGCTGCCAAAGCTATCCTTGCCGGTCTTACTACAGAACAGGTAAAATCCCAAACCACTGTCTTTCTCTTAAATCTTCTAAATTCAACTCTCATACTCTTCATAATCTTCAGGTGAACTGGGACCCATGGGGTACTTGGAGGACTACTTTGGCTCCCCCCCACATTCATAGTGTACTCCTAATACATAGGCGGATCTTGTTTGAGGGGCCTGCGGCAGATACTGGTACTTGGGTGAAAGAGTCTGTCGCCAAGTTTATGGAAACATGGATGTAGCTAGAGTGCCTTTTCTGCCTCCTGCAAATATGCGTCACACTGATAAACTAAAGGGTGAGGCCCTGTTAGAATCCAAGAGAGGAGTGGACCTTTCCGCTTTCCTTTTCTCTGATGCGAGCTATGAGGTCTTCTGTCAACAGTTCTTGATGCGCCCCTTGGCTACTGGAGAATTGCCTCAGAGGGTATGTAAATATAATACTTTCTTTCATCTCTGTAAATACAATCACAAAACTTTCATCTTTACGTCCACAGAGTCGCCGTTCCCGGGGTCAAAGCTCTAGAGCTGCTATTAGTGATGATGATCAAGAAACAAATAGGCCTCCTGCCTTACAGCCTGCAGACTGGAATATTGAGCTGATAGTTGAAGATAACTTCGTGACTTCTACTATTTCACGACCTTCAGTCGATGAGGGATATCACATAGATCCTTCTTACGAACAGGTGAACCTCCCACTGAATCAAACAACTGCACATGCATTCCCACTGATACACTGACATTATTCATTTCTGACAGGTCCCTCGAGAGTATTGCCAGGATTACATTGATCTTACTACTGCCATGAGGCGTGACCTTCGCAGGATGAGCTTGAGGACTTCCGCTTTCACTCGTCAACAGGTAACTTCAAATCACATTCTCAAATTCATCTTCCTTCCCTTTTCACAAACTGATCAAATTGTGAACACCGTTTCAGGCACCTGACCCACCACGTCATTCTTCAGCTGGCGAGGGATCTAGCAGAGGGATAAGGAGGAACTCTCGAAGACGTTGATCAATCCTCTATGAGGCACGGGGTTTCACTTTGAAAATCATATGTAACTTGTAAATATTTGTACTAAAACAAGTTTTCTCACTTTTATGGTGTATGTACATGACTGGAACTGTTCTGGCCATTATCTGCTCTGTTCTCTAAGTTATTTTGTGGTAATTTTGGTAGGGCTGAAACACACTTCTTTCTATTGGGCAACCCGATTGCTTCGCCAAATGGGGACCAAACAGACAATTCCATCTCTCTCAGAGCATACTTACACTTCCAAGGCGATCTCTCCATCGGTGGTAAAGGCTTTGATGTCGAGGTGGCCATCTGTATTGCGCACAACTCACATTGTTTCTCTCATGGGCCTTTTGAACTGGATGAGGCTTATAGGCAATGGTTATCTCAGGATATGGGTACTCGAGGACAAGAAAAGAAGGCTAGGATCTCAGGACTTATCGAAAGTCTCTCATCTGAAGAGCGAGGGGACGCTTCGTCACTTCCACTTAATGTTTTACAAGTAGTACTTTACAAAAGAAGAAGAGATGATGACTCTAAAGAAATTTCAAGGAAGGAACGAAGGATTTGACAGAACTTTTGAAACACATTTCCCATGCTTTTTATTACATAGAATGAATGGAATTAGAATCATATGGCATGTAATAGACCTTTGAAAGGTTTCTCTTCATTTCATGAATAAAAGAATTCTATCTTTTTAGTTTTGAATAAATCACTTCAAACAATTACAATTGAAAACAAACACAGGGTTGTTTTGCCTTAAAGAATTGGACCGCACCCAAGGTAACTTTATGGGCTGCCTACATATCTCCATCCTTTGAATATCTCTTTTCTTCATAAAACTTTGAACTTTCTTGTTTTGAATACTTGGAGAATCAGGTCCTTGTAGTTCATGGGATCAATTGAAAAGCATTTTTTTTTTGAATGCTCTACTTTTTGCCTAGGCAGCCTTTGCAGGTTTTCTACCTAGCGAGCTCTTGCCCTAATTTTTGCCTAAGCAGCATTTTCAGGTTTTCTACCTAGCGGGCTTTTCTTCTTTTTTATTTTATTTTATTTTATTTTATTTTAAATTTTTTTTTTATTTATACATGATACTTTTTCAATTGATCCAAATTGGTAGGTTGAGAGAATTCGATCCCATCTATGTCCATAAGACGCACGGCTCCGCCTGATAGTATTTCTTTGATGATGTAGGGTCCCACCCAACTTGGCTTGAACTTCCCTCTTGGATCATGAATTGGCATTCTGATTTCTTTGAGTACCAAATCCCCTTTCTTTAAGCCCCTGTTCTTAACTCTTTTGTTGAATGCTCGAGCTATTCTTCTCTGATAACCCTGAACATGATATAGGGCCTTCAATCTCTTCTCGTCAATTAGGGACAGCTGCTCATATCTATCCCTTATCCAATCGACTTCTGCTAGTTGGCTTTCCATAACTACCCTTAGTGAAGGTATCTCTAACTCAATTGGTAACACTGCTTCCATACCATACACTAACGAGTAAGGCGTAGCCCCAGTTGACGCTCTAATGGATGTGCGATAGCCCCACAATGCCAGAGGCAACTTCTCATGCCAATCATTGTACGTATCAGTGGTCTTCTTCAAAATGGTTTTCAAATTCTTATTAGCTGCCTCCACTGCTCCATTAGTCTGCGGATGGTAAGGAGAGGAATGGTGATGTACTATACCATATTTCTTAAGAAGCTCTTCGGTCTCTTTTTTGAAATGCTGCCCATTGTCTGAAATAAACTCCCGTGGCACTCCATACCGGTAGATGATGTTACACTGTATGAGCTTGGCAACTTGCTTAGCATTCAAAGTCTTGTACGACGCTGCTTCTACCCATTTGGTAAAGTAATCTATGGCCACCAATATGTACTCGTGCCCATTCGAGGCCGCAGGAGTGATCTTGCCGATGATATCAATGCCCCACGTTGCGAACGGCCATGGTGATGACATGGTAGTGAGTGGCATGGATGGCTGATGCTTACCACTTGCAAACACCTGGCACTTATGGCATTTCTTAACATGTTTAGCACAATCACTTTCTAAGGTCAACCAATAGTAACCCAGTCTCATAATCTTCTTTGCGAGCATATACCCATTCATATGTGGAGCCCCAGCCCCTTCATGTATACCCTGAATAATCTGCTCTGCTTCATCTTCTGTTACACACAAGAGATGGACACCATCAAAAGACCTTTTATACAATTTCCCACTGCAAAAGATGAACTGGCTAGCCAACCTTCTCAAAGTCCTTCGGTCAACATAGGATGCTTCTGGTGGATACTCCCCTTTTTCTAAGTACTGCTGAATATCATGATACCACGGCTTCCCGTCGTTTAGTTCTCCTTCCCTTAGGGCGCAACAGTAGATGGGTTCTTCTCTAGATTCAATGATCATCGGTGCTACTCCCCCTTCCATTGGGATCTCCGCCATGGATGCTAGAGTGGCTAAGGCATTCGCAAACTTGTTCTTTTGCCTAGACAGGTAAAAGAATTTTATTTGACGGAACTCTTTTGCCAGTGTCTCTAGATAATCGTGATATGGCAGCAGCTTCTCATCCTTAGTTTTCCATTCTCCTCTAGTTTGGCATATGATAAGGGATGAATCCCCATACACTTCAAGCTCTTCTACTCCCAAGGCCAATGCTGATTCTAAGGCTAAAATGCAAGCCTCATACTCAGCTATGTTATTGGTTGCCTTAAAGTTCAGTTTCACTGCTACAGGTATCATCACATCTTCAGGTGTCTCCAGACAAACTCCTATGCCACATCCTTTCCTATTTAATGCTCCATCGAAGTGCACTTTCCACACCTTCTTCTCTACCACAAGGATTTCTTCATCCGGTAACTGGTAATTGCCATTGTCTGCTTTTGAAGTAGCACATTCTGCCAAGTGTTCTGCTATAGCTCTTCCCTTTACTGATTTCTGCAGTACATACTGAATGTCAAATTCTGACAATAACAATAACCACCGCGCTGTTTTATAGGACAAAGCAGGCTTCTCAAGCAGATATTTCAATGGGTCCATTCGACTGATCAAAAGTACTTGGAAAGACATTATGTAATGGCGAAGCTTTTGAGTTGCCCACACCAATGCCACGCATGTCTTTTCTAAAGCACTATAGTTCACTTCATAATCCGTCATTTTCTTGCTGAGATAATAGATGGCATTCTCTTTCAAGGATTCTTCAAGATATTGAGCTAACATAGCTCCCATCGCGGTTTCGGTGACAGTTAAGTAGAGTAATAACGGTTCACCTTGTCGCGGGGGAACCAGTATTGGTGGGTTGCTCAAATACCTTCTGATGGTATCAAATGCCTCTTGACACTCCTCGTTCCACTTAGTCGGTACATCCTTCTTTAGCAGCTTGAAAATCGGCTCGCAGATAGTCGTCAACTGAGCTATGAAACGGCTGATAAATTGAATTCTTCCCAAAAATCCGCGGATTTCCTTTTCTGTCTTTGGTGGTTGCATCTCCATGATGGCTTTGATTTTTCCCGGATCTACTTCTATCCCTCTCTGTGTGATCATAAAACCGAGCAGCTTCCCAGCAGTCACTCCAAATGCACATTTCTGAGGGTTCAGACGTAGCTTGTACTTGATAATTCTTTCAAAGAACTTCTTCAGAGCAGCTAAATGTCCTTCCCTATCCACAGACTTCACAATCATATCATCTACGTACACTTCCACCTCTTTGTGAATTAAATCGTGCAGCAGTGTGGTAGCCATCCTTTGGTATGTCGTGCCAGCATTCTTAAGGCCGAAGGGCATAACCCGATAACAAAATGTCCCCCATTGTGTAATGAAAGCTGTCGTTTCCATATCTTGAGAAGACATTTTGATCTGATTATAACCCGAAAAGCCATCCATAAAAGATAAGAGTGCATGACCAGCAGTGTTGTCAACCAATACATCTATATGGGGCAGTGGGAAATCATTCTTAGGACACGCCTTATTGAGATCTCTGAAATCGACACACATTCGTACTTTCCCATCCTTCTTAGGCACTGGAACGATGTTGGCTAACCATTCTGGGTACTCCACTACTTGTAGAAATCCGGCATTCATCTGCTTGATCACCTCATCCTTAATCTTCAAAGCCCATTCTGGCTTCATTCTCCGCAGCTTCTGCTTAACTGGCTTCATGTTCGGATCAGTGGGGATGAAGTGCTGCACAATGTCGGGATCAATGCCTGGCATATCTTGGTACGACCATGCGAAAGCTTCAATGTTCTCTTTCAAAACCTCTACCAATGATTCTCTCTCTTGTGGCGATAGTGTTGATCCAATTTTTAATTATTTTAAGTGATTCATCCGTCCCTAAATTGATTGAAATTAATTCATCCATGTTAGGTTGAGCGTGCCCCTTTCCATATTACTCGTCGAGCTCAGGAGGAACATCCTCTCGTGGGTCTATGTTCATGCCATACAAATCCAATGATGATAAAAAAGAGACACTGCAAGAGAGATGAGAAGAGAATGAATACTTCTTTTATTGATTGAAAGTTGAATAACTGAACACAGAAGATGAACCAAACTGACACTCATACCTCCTTAAATGAATTGAGGTTTTTATTGAAAACGAGGAAATCCTATACTACTAAAAAGAAAGCAGGGAAATCCTATTCTACTGAAGACACCTACAAGTTATCATCAGATGGAAGTGACTCGATCTCCTCACAATCATGGATGAAAGGACAATCTTCAAAGCCCCAGTTTGGTATAGGTGCAGTTGTAGGCTCAATTGGATAAATCGCCTCGACCTCATAAGTATGCAATTCAAGACACAGAACCGCCTGCTCGGGCTCTCTTTCGATAGCCTGTACATACTCGAACCCTGATAGTAGCACTTCTGATGACTCCTGGCTGATTTCACAGATTGGCACTCGACTATTTCGGTTCATCTCCATATCCCCTTTCAAAGTGACCACTAATCCCTGGTGTGGAAACTTGATTTTCTGGTGAAGTGATGACGGTACAGCCCCGGTCGGATGAATCCACGGTCTTCCCAAAAGCAGATTAAAACTGGCTGGCACATCTAGGATCTGAAAATCAATTTTGAATTCAACTGGCCCAATAACAACTGGAAGAGTCACCATTCCCACGACTTCTCTGCGAGTGTTGTCATAAGCCCTGACAGTCCGTCCTGATGGCGAAAACTCAGATGGTTCAATCCCCAATGTAGTAGTAGTACTGAGCGGACACACATTCAATGCTGACCCATTATCAATTAAAACTGAGGGAACTCTTCTCCCCAAAATATCCACAGTGATATACAGAGCTTGCAGATGATTACTCCCGCTCTCGGGTAAGTCAGATTCAGTAAATGAAATGAACGGTCCATGATGAACCGGATTTACTAAACCTACCAAACCCTCAGGGGACGTATCAATAGGGACCTGCACCTGATTCAACAAACGAAGCACTGTCTGCCTGTGTTTCTGCGAAGCCATAAGCAATCCCCAAATGGTAATGTTAGCCTGTGTTCTCTTCAACTGTTTCAGTATCTCTTCCTCTTCTTCTATAACATCTAATCGCTGGACCCTTCTCTAATTCCCCCAACGGATTACTGGCTTCCAAATGAGCTGGCTTGAAATGGCGTCCACCTCGAGTCAGATGGTCTACTTCCTCATCACTGGCCCACAGATTCTCTATGGTCTCAGGTGTGCTCATGAGATCCTCCCATTCAATCATACCGATCAAATCACTACCTTCCCCGGTGATCTTCGTGACTGAAGAGGTTCTATTCTCAAACTGTTTCTGCATGATATCCTGACTCAACTCTTCAAGTGAAGAAGGAATAACTGGTTCAACTTCTGCAGGTAAATCATCCCATCCGGTAGGAATAATAGGTTCATCAGAAATCTTTCTCGATTAATAGAGCACATAATAATCAAATTTTCCGCTTGATTCTCCTAACAATCCGACCTCCGGGTCTCCTGCTAGGTATCTCTCCTTCAACTGACGTTGAGAATTCCCACTTCTAGGAGCTTCTTCGAGAACTTCAGGTTGCTCAGGTTCTTCATACTGATATAACTCTCCATCATCAAGTAAATCTTGAACCAATTTCCCTAAAACTCTGCAATTCTCCATGTCATGCCCGAAGATGTTATGGTACTGGCAAAAAGGCTTATGGAAGCGGGGTATGAGTGGGGTAATGAGGCCTTGGGATCGGGCTTGGTAAAAGGCTTCGGTTAAGGTAGTTTTGAGTGGGACATATGGGCGGATTGGGTGATGAATTTTTGGGTCGTCGAGGCCCAGGGCATTGATTTGAGCTGGTGGCGGTACAGCATGGGTTGGGAGAGGGTTACTGGTGACATTTGGTTGACTTGGTGGATTTGGTGGGGCAATGACTTTCTTGTCAATGAGGTTTTGGATTTCATGGCGAAGGCGCATGCATTGGTTGGTGTGATGGCCCTTAGATTGGTGGGACTGACAATACTCATTCTCCTTGAAGTTTCTGGGTAATGGATCTGGAAGAGGTCGGGGTTCCAAAGGGGTAAGGATACCACGTGCCTTCAATTTCTCAAGGACACGTTCCAGGGACATGTATAGATTGGTGAATTGGCGGGCCGGCTCTCTAGCTTGGAATGGGCGGTTTGATTGGGTAGCCTGAAAAGGTTGGGCAATGGCATTGACTTCAGGGTTGGGTTTGCCGTTGAGAGGTGGTTGGCGGTTTCTGAAGGATTCTTCGGCCTTGAGAGCCCCACTAGCCAGAGCATCTTCAACTTGAGTACCAGCAATAACAAGGGCTTTGAAGTTAGGGAAGTACTGTGAGAACAAATACTTGTTGTAGATAGGCAAGAGGCTCTTCAGTACCATCTGCACCTGTTCATCATTTGTAGGCCTGTGGGTCATCTGCGAAGCTTTTGCCCTCCATCTGGAAATGAAGGCAGAGAAACTCTCCCTCGGTTCCTGCTTAGTAGTCTCAAGATCCCTACGAGTCACATCAATCTCAGTGTTGTACTTGTAGTGATTAGTGAACTCATTGCAAACATCCTCCCATGTCTTCAACTTAGTCTCATCTAAGGATAAAAACCACTTCGAGGCTGACCCTTTCAGTGATTCATGAAACATCTGAGCCAACAGCTCATCATCGGCTCCACGAGGTTGCATCGCCCTCACATACATCTTCAAATGGGTTTTAGGGCAACCCATCCCATCAAACTTCTCTAATTCCAGCATCTTAAAACTGAACGGCATACGGGCCTTGGGGAACAGTGAAAAGGATGTCACATCAACCATGTCATCAGACCGACGCATCCCCTTCAGGGCTTTCTCTAAGGCTTCAACCTTACTCGACAACAGGATCGAATCCCCAGAGAGGAATCTGGATCCACTGGGCTTGCCATCCAGATTGATGGGCTTAGACTTGGCTCCTGCCTGGGCCTTGGCACTGTCATCAACTTGGGCTGGAATAGGTGGATCAGAGGTACTCTTCGGGTTCTCTAAATGGGCCTCCCTAACCTGATCTGTACTGGTCTGTTTATCTTGGGACATTTTCTTAATCTGTTCAGTCTCACGGGCCAGGGCATCAATTCGGTCCATGATAGCATTCAACACTGTAGCAGTGGTACTGGATTCTCCGTCAGCCATTGAGGATACACTCGGGGGTTTAACACTAAAAAGACGCCCTCTAGAATCACGACGCCAGGCCAGAATTCTACACCATGAAATGGGCTTTTTTAGAAAAAAGGGACAAGTCCATGATACTCAAAACCTATTGACAGACTATCAAAGAGGTGCTATCCAAATAGAAGAAAATGAGAAAGGGGAAAACCGTCCTATCATAATTCCAACTCACTTTCCTATTTCACAAGGGCATTTCCTTAGAAATTAGGAAATAAATCGAAATCACCAATAGGGAAATAAAACATGATTGACCAAACAGGGCTCAAAGAGCAATTCCAATGACCAGTCCTTCATTCTTAGGACACTTTCCTTTGAATCGAAGGTCTTAGTCAAACAAGCCAAAACAACCTAATCACAGAAAAGGGTATGTACCTTTAGAATATTCTCTCCCATCCTCAAAATAGTCCTTTCATTCTAAGGACCAAAATCCTTAAAATAAAAGGCCTATATTAAAAATATCAAAGTTTATCCAAGGGTACATATCCCTAAGTTCCAGCATTCACAAACAAGGCTCACATCAAATTGGGACAATTTCGGCAGCATAACGACGCAATTATGTGCTAAAAGAAATTTGGCAGCATAACGGCGTAGGTATGTGTCAAGGGAAAATTTCGACAGCATAACTGTACAGTTAAATACCAAAAGGAATTTCGGCAGCATAACAGTACAATTGTGTGTAAAAATTTCGGCAGCATAACAGGTGTGTGCAAGCACTGTAGGGTAGAGTGTCCTACTTGGCTGTCTACATAACTGTACAGTTAAACCATAGGGGCAGCATAACAGCCTCGTGGCGGGGCTTAAGTGTCCACATCATCACCGGGCGATGTGATTAGGGGGGTTTAGAAATCAAACAAAGGAGTCGCCACCTTATTTTTAAGGAATAAGGAAACCATAAAAATGGTTTTATTTTAAAATAAAACAAACTCCATTTTCAATGAAAAGCAGTCTACAAACCAGAGTTGGATCCGGGGGCTAGGTTACGACGTGAGAAGGTTCCAAGCTTTCGCTTGTAGGCACCCACCTCGCCCTAATTAAAGGACTTCTAATTTATTTGAGCTATTTAAATTTCTCAATGCAAACAATCCTAAATAATCTAATCAACCAAAAAAATAGTGATATACAATGCAATAATCTATATTAGTTATATTAATAATAATAATAAAAAATATATACAAACAAACCCTAAGAACCTAGGACACCCTACGGGCATCCTAGGGCGGACTTGAGCCCTATTAGCGCCTACGTAACTTACTAGTATCACCTAGCAAGTATCAAAGTCCACGTAGTTCGACTACCCTAGGACTCTCCTATTGTAATCGATCACATCATCTAAGGTATTCAACCTAATTCAAGACTCTAACTTCGAGAGTTTTTGTTTGTTTAAAATCATTTATTTGAAATCATTTCAAATTAAAAGATACTCATAAAATCCAAATATTCTAAAATAATTCTTATCTTTGGAATTAAATTCCAATTAAAAATCTTTTTCAAAGATTTTCAAGAAAACAAATCATATGGGAGGAATTTCATTCCAAAATAAAAATCTTTTAAACATTTCAAATCTTTTTGAAAATCATTTAATAATCAAATATCTCATAAAATCATGTTTATTTCATAAACATCAAATTAAAATCTTTTTATAAAATATCTCGAAGGTTGACTCTCAAATTGATCAAAATACTCAAATCAGAGTGTGACTTTTACAACAAAGGAAATTCCTAGGGAAGGTCAAGTGACCTTCCTAGCCTAGGGTCTCTAACTAGCCCTAAAGTTAATCTAAAAACCTAAAAATACTAATGCAATGCATGCTGAAATTTAAACAAATAAGCATGTAATTAATTCTAAAAATGCATGAAAATGACCTTAAATGCACACTAATTAATCTATGTGAGCCTAAGCATATTTCTAAGTTGGATTTGGCCTAAAAAAATGATTTTTAGAATAAATTTAAGGACATAAACAAATCTGGACAGATTTGAATATGTACCTTAAATTACTCTAAAAGCCATGAAAACAAAGAATAAAAAATGTGAAATTGCCCTAGCATGCTTTCTACATGAATATTTTAAATTACTATGCAAAAACATGTCAAAAATTACACCAAAATATGCTTAAACGATTGATTTAAACACAAGGGAAGGATCTCACCTTTGCACGCTCCCTCGTACACATTTTATATATTCAAACCACCAAATTGATATCACAAGGGAAGGATCTTACCTTTGCACGCTCCCTCGTCCACATTTTTTTATATTCAAACAATCAAATCCATGGCGAGTGTTTAAATAATCATAAAAAGCATAAACAAAAAGACTCAAGACTCATCACACATTAAAATAACATATTGACGTACTCATATTACCATTAAAATCACCAATCAATTATCATGAGATTCAAATAACAACATGAATATATCAACAATTTACTCTAAACATGCTTACACATAAAATAACAACAAATCTAACCCTACTCATGCATGCATACATAAAATCACGACAAAACTAACTAATCCTAAACATGCATACAACATTGCTAACCTAATCATACACATCAAACCTAACATGCATATTCACATAAAATAGTAACTAAGCTAAACAACCCTAAACATGCATTCTAAAATAAAATAATAACTAAACTAAACAACCCTAAACATGTATTCTAACATAAAACCATAATAATGCTAGTTCTAATCATGCATCTACATATAAACAACAATAAAAATAATTTTAATCATGCATCTACACATAAAATCATAACAAAAACTAATCCTAACATGCATTTAATCACAATAAAAGACACCCTAATATGCTTACTAACATACACTCATAATGAAACTAACCCTAATCATACATGCTTACATAAAATAACACCAAGACTAACCCTAATCATACATATGACATGAAATAACAAATAAAACTAACCCTATCATGTTAAACATACTCATAACAGAAAGAAAAAGAAAAGAGAATCCATCTCATATGAAAATCAAGAGGACTTACACCATAGCCTCATAAACCTATGTAAGAAATCATGAAAAATGAGAACCAAGGTTAAGGATTTACCCTTCGATCTCCTTCTTGGCTAGCCTCCTTCAAGCTCCTAGCCTTGAGTTCTTACAGCTTCAATGGTGTAAGAATGAAGAGCCAAAAAATCTGTAGCCTCCTCTCCCAAAAACCCTAAAATTCTCCTCCTTTTTTTTTTGAACCTCTCATAATGCAACATATATAGGGTTAGGGTTCAAAACCTTGAATGGCTAGGATTAATCCCTCTAAAAAACGATCCTAGGGCTTAGAATGAATCTCTTTAGGGTTTGAAAGCTGAAACCCTTCGAATTTATGCCAAAAAATCAAATCAAATCGGCCAAAATAAGTCAAATTTTCCAAAATGGCAAAATTGGCTCAAAGCTGATGGCCGTCCTAGGCATGGACGGTTGGCCGTCCTAGCTGGACGGTTGGCCGTCCTAGCTAGGACGGTCACCATGCTGACTTTCCCAATTTTGTTCCCCAATTTTAGGGTTTTCGAATTTTGGCCATATTTTGGTCAAATTTGATCCAAATCCGATGGTTCAGGGTTCAAAACGACCGTGTTTTGATCCTCCACATTTTTAGAATGTTTTTGGGTAAAAATCAATTGACCATGGTCAAGGGTTTTAGCAAAAAGCTAGCCAATTGACCCGGTTGTGCCAAAATTGGTCATATGACCATTCTCTGTTTTGTAAAATTGATCAATTAGGCTTGCACCACTTCTAAAAA
>JAESVK010062820.1:0-10048 GCA_017140935.1 Hamamelis virginiana
GTACTTCCTTGCGAAGTGTTTCTAAGCGCACTGTCTCTAACCCGATCAATTATTTTATAAGGTGCTTCTTCTGCCCAAGACTTCACTAGTACCCCCTTTTGAAAATTCAAATAGGAGTCAAAACGCGTAACTCGACGATATATTGATGATGTCCTCCCAAGCGAAACAAAAACGTCTTTTCCCACAAAAGCTTCAATTATTACAGTCGTAACTTCTTATATGCCGATCCGTTCTCAAATCAAAATCATCTCTAAAGAGAAGAAAAGAAACTCGCCACGCTTTCACTGCGCTAACTCAACTTACCATACTAATCCCTTCATTTCCCTAAAACAATAAGACTCCTCAGAACACAAAACTTTTTTTTTTTAAGAAAGGAATCTACATCCCCTTTGAAATTTTCTAAAAACACTGCCTAGCTCGGCATTTGCTAATCCTCAAGGCTTTACGAATACTCTAAAACTATTTTCTAACAAAAGGTCATCTGTCACTGCTATAACTACAAAACAAATTTGCATACCTAACACTACTCACATACTTTTAAAGGAAACAAGGTTATTTAAACACACGCCCCAGCGCACGCTAAGAAACTTCAACTTATCATCACATTTCAAACGATACTGTATGCAATACTTGTAATAAAACTGAAACAATCCAAGTCCATTTCAAGTTTAGAGTACCAACAATACCCTTCCCTCAATGTTTAAAATTTCAAAAGACAGAATCAAATGAAAACATCTGATTAACAGGAGAAAACAGATTTTGCATAGATTAGGGTTTGCCCTAAAACAAAATTTTTTTTTTTTTTTTTCCAAAGGTCAGGATTTTAAATAGCAATTATAGGATAAAGTTTTATTCTTTAAAATCCATTATTAAAGTTTTCCAAAGAAAACAATACAAAACCTTTTTATGGCAAACAATCGTTTTGGAAGATGACTGAAATTTCAAATTTGATTTCTAAAATCATTTTACCTAAATAGAAACTCATTTCAATTTGACAACTACGTACATATCGCTTTCAAATTCTTTTCATCACAAGAAGAAAATCCTATGTATTTTAAATTACATAACCACATCTCAAGTCTCGAAATATTCAAACTTTCAAACACTCCAAAAATCTTACCAGATATAAGGAACGAAGTTGATATAGTTTAACACAGCATCACGAGTCAACAAGCATTTTAACGAAGTTCAAAACATTACACAAGGATCACAACATTCAAGTTCACCACATTACAAAACAAAACACTTAATTAATCCTATTCCAAAAACATAAGTCTCTAGTAAAATAAATGAGATTCAAGCAACAAAGGAGTACTAGGATTCATAATTCCATATTCAGACTTCATGCCACAAATCAGGAGGAAGTCGAATTTCAACGAAAAGGACACGTTCGACGGATGTGCCCAGATTGACCGCACTTAAAGCACACGAGTATTCCATCAGCATTTACACCGCCGCCTCTTTCAGGTCGTGTAACTCGTACATATGGGGAACCTCTTTGCATCCTACTAGATGAATTAGAACTACCGCTAGTACTGCTATCCATGCTATCTCCTCTACGATTACGGGTTAAGCGCAGTTCTGATGACCTTCGCCCTCTCAACCTTTGCTCATTCCTTGGAGACTGAGCGTAGAAATATGCACCTAAGCAAAATGTCCCCTGAAACAAATCGCTAAACTTTTCCCATGATATGTCTTCAATCGCCTGATTGCTAAGAACAGCTTGCCACCAAGTTGAAGCTTCGCCTTGGAATTGGGAAGAGGCGAAGTCAACCCGATACTCCGTTGGCACTCTAGCTCTTTCTAAAAGTCCAAATGTCGCACTCAACCATCTTCTTGCACCATGAAAGTCTAAGCCTCCACAAAAAGCTGGCGGGTTAAGTTGTTGAAATCGTTCATGGGCAGTAGCCCTAGTTTCATCAATCGTTAGGGTAGAAACATGAGCTATAGTTCGTCGTATAGCTTCTGATTGTTGTTGTAGCAGTGTAGATATATTCCGCAGCAACCGATGCACCTCACCACCCGACGAGGGTGGAGGAGACTGAGGAGGTCCTCCAGATTCTAGTCCACCTTCTTGTGCCGACATTCTATAAGAGTCACAAAACAAACATTAAGGCTACCATTAAGCTAAGGTATGCCATAAACACACTTCAAAAATCATGAAAATCAACGGATAACCCCATCCATCCTAACATGTCTACCCAATTAACACACAGGTATGATGCATGCACTACATCTAGGGTCTCACCTAACCACTACATGCAATGCATGAATCCCCATTTGGATCTACTAATGAGCTCTGATACCATTTTGTAACGCCCCAACCTAACATCCATACCGACCCTTCCGGATAGGTCGACACGTGTCAAGATAGAGGTACAACCTGTCCTGCTCATTCGTATTTCCGCATGAGATATAAGAAATGAATATATATATATATATATATAACAAAATGAAATGTTATGTTCATACATTATGACCCATTCGTCAAATATAATACACTTAGGAAATCAAATATATATATTGCCAACATCCCTGGCAACTGGGCTGTATCATAGATCAAAAGTATTCTAAATAACTGAATATAATTTAATAAATTTCTCACGAGATATGTATGACCAAAGCAGGTAATAACTATGCAGCTATCCACCATTTCCAAAGCAGTGTATTATGCAAACCAAACATGTACCCCGAGTCAACCTGAAATGTACTGCAATAAAGCAGGGGTGAGCGTCAACGTGCTCAGTAGGGATAATATGACCTCTACGCATTAATAACAACATAGTGATACATGGAATATTCATATAAAGTTCACATTTCAAGAATATTAAAGTTTTATAAACAATTTTGGTAAACAGTAATTTTAGAATAGCGTGGACTTTCAGTGAAAAACCATAGTCTCCATAGTCAGTAACAATATCAGTAGCCAGTAACCAGGCGTATGCCTCGCATGCGGAATATCCCATCGCATGTGGACAATAGCCTAAAAAGCGTCCTAGTCCATAGCATGGCACTATACGTCACCTCGCGGGGCCCAAAGTATATATATAGAATGCTCAATTCACGCGCAGGTCCATAGTATACCCATCGGTATGGAGTTCGGCCCGATTGGCATATGCGTCACTTCGTTAGGTCCCTAGCATATCCAATCTTGGACTGAATCATATTATAGGGCTGTTGATTCTAGGCTAACAAACCTGTAGCTCAACCGGGCTACTATTAAACCAGGCCGGGGACCGTAGTCACTGCCGCACCCAAAGTATAACCGAAAGGGACCATGGGCCCCAGGCCCCCAATGATACAATTCAGTCCACAATCATGTATATATATATATAATAATGCATGTCCTGAAAGATATAACTAATCATCATGCCATGTCCACCGAGATGAGGCCGGGACCGTAGTCGCACTGCCGCCAACATCCTCGCGTGGTAGTAGCTCATCTCAAGAACCAGGATCCATCGTAATGAGATTAGGGGAGCAAGCTCAAGCCTAAACCTCTGGCACGCATGGTATCCAATATATAGTGACCCGGAACCCATAAGCAGGCGTTCCCCTTTTTTTTTATTAAATATAAACATTTCCAGAGCCTCAGCTCAAAACAGATATGAAACCAGTTTTTCCAAATCATAGACTTTCCAAAATGATGGGAATGACTCAAGTTTAAATAAATCCACTTTCTCTGTACATGAACCTCTTTAAAAGATAGGGTATTTTTGAATATCAATATCATGTATCACGAATTAAAGTAGTTTAGTTTAAAACCCTATCAGCTCTGTTCAGTAAAACAGTTAATAGGAAAGGCCCATTCCCATATTTATAAACAATTCGCCATTTGTAAACATTTCTACATAAAACCTTTCATATAGTTCATAAAGTTTGCCACACAAGTTTTGCAGTTCATAAACAAATATATTCCATGTATCTAGCTGGCAGTTCAAATATAAAACATGGTTCTCAAACATTCATAAACTATATCCTTATAAATAAGGGTTTATAATTCATTTCATTCTCATAGCAGTTATAGAACAAGGATTAAGGTTCGTAACCATTTATAAATCATAATGTTCAGTAAGTGTGTAGAATACGCATTGTTCTCACAACAGTTGTAAAAATGGATACATCATTACCAACGGTAAAAGGTAACTTATCCCTACCTCAATATAGCTGTGTTTTCCAACCCTTGTGGCTCCACGAGCCTCCCAATGCAATGCTTGATGCACCCAATGCAAGTGATCCTCCAAAGGACCCAACCAACACTGATAAACAATCAACAATGCATGCAAGAAGGATCAAAAGAAAGTACAAGCATCCACAGTTCAAAAGCAAAGCAAAACGACTCTCAAAACTGTTCACTCGCGACCCTAAGGATTTAAAACCCCAAAATGTCAAACCCAAGACTCTAAAACTTCTGAAATATATCCTTAACTGTGTCAAGCTGCCACACGTAGAATTTCATGGCCAAATACAAAGCGGATTTGAGGATATAGGCCAAAGAAGATTTAGTGTACTCACGAGGGGCAAATTTGGTATTATCAGAATAACTCTCTCTCCAAGAGGCATTCGACCTCAAAACTATAAAATTTAAAAACTAGACTGCATAAGCTTTCCGTACATATAAAGTACGCGAAAATCAGAGTTCATATGCAAAAGTTATGAAGGTTTGAAGTTCAACATAAAAATTTGTACAAATAACCATTATTTATAATGATAGGGGCAAAATGGGGATTTTACATATAAAAACACCCATGACCGAAAATGGTCATCTTCCCCACACTAGCTACCTGCAACAGTTGATAAAACCTTTCCCATCTAATTTAAAATGTAAACTACTTTAATTAATCCCCTTTTAAAACCTTATATACCTTATTTTAAAACCTTGATTTAATTTTTGAAAACCTCATAACCAGACTACTGCAGAAGCCACCATGGCAGGAGCTGCCATGGCCGGAGCAACCATGGCCGGCGCTGCCATGGCCAAAGCTTTATATGAGCTTCAAACCAGCCCCCTTTAAAGCACCAAAAAAGAGTTCAAATCTCATATAAAACTCACATGCAATAAGACTTTCATTGGTTTGATAAAAAAGTTTAAAAATCAAAGCTTGTATTGATAAAACCATGGCTGCCGTGAGCCTTCTCCCTCAGTAAGCCTACATGAAACTCAAAAAAAAATAATCCTTCCTGTGGACACCCCATTTTTACCATTTATTTCTATCATATGTCCATGCAAATGATCAACTAGAATAGCTGATCATTGGGTGAGGAATTGGCCTTGTAAAGACCAAATTGACCAAATTGCCCTTTGCTGAGGAAAAGGACAATTCATTATTTCATGTGTACATTTGGATTGGAATCAACCCATTTGTATTTCATTTGACTTTTGAGGTGTTTTAGAACATCCCTGTAAATTTTCATGACATTCTGATAAGAGCTCGATAGGTAATTAGGGTTTTTGCGACTTGAAGGGCATTTTCGTCCTTTTTCTCGTATAATTTCCGAATGACCTCCGAATTCGAAACGGATTGTTTCATGAGGTTTATATGGATGTGGGGAGTGAATTTGGTATGTCAATTGAGCCTTTGAATGGTTGGGATGGATTCTCCCAAAATCGATCCCGCGGGTAAGGATGAGCCGAATTAGGGTTTCGATCAAATTGACCGTGAATTGGTCGTTTTCACCAAAACAAAAGATTTTCAAAACATGTTGTTAAGTACCAATTTCATGTTGAAACCATGTTTTTAGAAGTGGTGCAAGCCTAATTGATCAATTTTACAAAACAGAGAATGGTCATTTGACCAATTTTGGCACAACCGGGTCGATTGGCTAGCTTTTTGCTAAAACCCTTGACCATGGTCAATTGATTTTAACCCAAAAACATTCTAAAAATGTGGAGGATCAAAGCACGGTCGTTTTGAGCCCTGAACCGTCGGATTTGGATCAAATTTGACCAAAATATGGCCAAAATTCGAAGACCCTTGAATTTGGGGATCGAAATATGGAAATTCAGCACGGTGACCGTCCTAGCTAGGACGGCCAACCGTCCAGCCTAGGACGGCCAGCCGTCCAGGCTAGGACGGCCACCAGCATGGCTCGAGCCAATTTTGCCATTTTTAAAAACCTTGACTTATTTTGGCCGATTTGATTGGATTTTTTGGCTTAAATGCGAAGGGATTCGGCATTCAAACCCTAGGAAGACTCATCCTAGGCCTTAGGATCGTTTTTTAAAGAATTTAATCTCAACCATTCAATGCTTTTAACCCTAACTCTATATATACTGCACTATAGAGGTTCAAGAGGGAGGGGAGAGAATTTTAGGGTTTGAGGAGAGAGGAGGCTACAGATTTTTGAGGCTCCTCATTCTTGCACCATTGAAGGAGTAAGAGGAAAAGGCTAAGGGCTTGGAGGAGGCTAGCTAAGAAGGAGATCGAAGGGTAAACTCTTCACCTTGACCCTCTTTTTTTCATGATTTCTTGTGTAAGTTGATGAGGTTATGTTGTGAGTCTTCTTGATTTTCATATGATATGAATTCTTTTTTTCTCTTTTCTTTCTACTATAAGTATGTTTAATATGATAGGATTTAGTTTTATTAATTATTTCATGTCATATGCATGTTAGGGTTAGGTATATTATTGTTTCATGTGATTAAATGTGACTAGGGTTAATTTAGTAAAGGTTTTATGTAAGTATGCATGCTAGGATTAGTTTTGTTTTCTTTGATTTCGTATGTGTATGCATGATTAGGTTTAACTTTGTTGTTATATTATGTGAGTATGCATGTTAGGATTAGTTTCTTGTGATTTTATGTGTGTATGCATGCTAGGGTTAGGTTTTCTTATTATTTTATGTTTAGCAATCATGATTAGGGTTATTTTTTATTATGATTTTATGTGGTTAAATAGGTTTAGGATTAATTTTGTTATTATTTTATGTTAGTATGTATGTTAGGGTTAGTTTCTTGTGATTTTACGTGTGTATTGCATGCTAGGGTTAGTTTCTTTGTTATGATTTATGTTTAGGATGAGTCCGTTGCTATTATTTCATGTATGTGAGCATGTTTAGAATAAAGGTTAATATATTCATGTTATTATTCGAATCCCATGATAATTGATTGGTGATTTTAATGGTAATATGAGTACGTTGATGTGTATTTTGACATGTAAAGAGTCTTGAGTCTTTTTGATTGTGCTTTTTTATGATTATTTGAACACTTGATTTGGATTTATTGGTTTGAATATATAAAATGTGTACGAGGGAGCGTGCAAAGGTGAGATCCTTCTCTTGTGTTTAAATTAATCGGTTAAGCATATTTTTATGTAGTTTTTGGATATGTTTTGCATGGTAATTTAATCAAGCATGATAGATTGTATGCTAGGGTGTTTATTCATTATTAACCAAGGATTAAGAATGATTTTTGTAGTTTATTTTGTATATTCATGTAGAATGCATGCTAGGTCATTAACATGATTTTTATTACTTCTTTTTAAAGTTTTTAGGGTGATTTAAAGTCCGCTTTCAAATCTGTCCGGAATTGAAAATGGCCTTAAATGACTTCTAAAAATTATTTTAGGGCCAAAACCAACTTAGAAATATGCTTAGGTTCACATAGATTAATTAGTGTGCATTTAGGAGCATTTTCATGCATCTTTAGAATTGATTACTTGTTATTTGTTTAAATTTCAGCATGCATTGCATTAGGATTTTAGGGTTTTTAGATTAACTTTAGGGCTAGTTAGAGACCCTAGGCTAGGAAGGTCACTTGACCTTCCCTAGGAATTTCCTTTGTTGTAAAGATTGCCATCGGATTTGCGGGTTTTAATTTGATTTGAGATGTCGATCTTCGAGAGATTTTCAAAAAGAATTTTGATGCAATATTTATGAAATAAATATGATTTTTTTAAGAAAGATTTGATTGTTAATTGATTTTCAAAAAGATTTGAAATGTTTTAAAAGATTTTCTTACCTTGGAATGAGATTCCTCCCATATGATTTGTTTTCTTGAAATATCTTTGAAAAAGATTTTCAATTGGAATTTAATTCTAAAGATAAGAATTATTTTGGAATATTTGGATTTTATGAATATCTTTTAATTTGAAATGATTTCAAATAATTGATTTTTGAATAAATGATTTTGAATAAACAAAAACTCTCGAAGTTAGAGTCTTGAATTAGGTTGAAATACCTTTGATTGATGTGATCGATTACAATAGGAGAGTCCTAGGGTAGTCGAACTACGTGGACTTTGATACTTGCTAGGTGATACTAGTAAGTTACGTATGCGCTAATAGGGCTCAAGTCCGCCCTAGGATGCCCGTAGGGTGTCCTAGGTTCTTAGGGTTTGTTTGTATTTTTTTTATTATTATTAATATAACTAATATAGATAATGCATTTATATCACTACTTTATTGGTTGATTTAGATTATTTAGGATTGTTTGTAATAAGAAATTTAAATAGCCCAAATAAATTAGAAGTCCTTTAATTAGGGCGAGGTGGGTGCCTACAAGTGAAAGCTTGGAACCTTCCCACGTCGTAACCTAGCCCCCGGATCCAACTCTGGTTTGTAGACTGCTTTTCCATTAATGGAGTTTGTTTTATTGAAAATAAAAATGTTTTTATGGTTTCCTTATTCCTTAAAAATAAGGTGGCGACTCCTTTGTTTTGATTTCTAAACCCCCCCTAATCACATCGCCCGGTGATGATGTGGACTCACACTACCTAAAGCCCCGTCCGCGAGGCTGGTCCACACTTCCCAACAAATGATTCGTGACATGTAGATTCAAAATAGTTTGATTTACTTATCAACCCCAAATTGAGACGAAAATCTGCATGCATTTGGCACACACACACAGCCCGAAATGCATATCAAAAAAAACAGGGGTTCCATATAAAAAGTTTTTAAGTTTCAAAACCTTAAAATCAGCCCCATGCATGTAGGATTTTTGATTCAAGTACACCACCACATATGTGGATCCGACACATGCAAGGCCCAAAACATTTAAATCACCATCTAAGATTTGTTTTGGGATAAAACCCACCATGAACCTGTGTCATGCACAGTCTGAAATGCATAAAAAAAAACAGAGACTACCATAAAATTTTGTTTAAGCTTCAAAAATCTCAAGACCAATGCCATGCATGTCCGATCTATACTCCAGCAAGTTTAAACGATTCAAAACACATTGTTAAAAAGGTTCTACCTTGAGGCAAAGCTCACTGGTACAACAGATCAAGGTTCAAACCATTTGAAATATTTATTTAAGGATACATGTAAATTCGGCAAAGCCATAAGACCCAAAATTATCTTGCATGCAAAGTAAAATTTCTTCAAGTTCAGTAGAAATCAGAGTTTTTGAACCTGTGTACATGGTAACATCAAGCTACTGCTATCCAGATTCGAATGCAAGAAGAAAAAGGTGAGTAGGAAACTGGGTTGCAAGCAAGGAAACTCACCTGCTGAAGTGGGATAAGAAGATTTGATGAAGTGATCTTGAAAAAATCAAAACAGCAACACCCTCTTCACGGATGCAGCCTCACATAGCAGCCCATCTACACTCTCTCTCTCTCTCTCTCTCTCTCTCTCTCTCTCTCTCTCTAACCTCCTAACTAATCTCGAAAATAAAGAGAATGAGGCTGGCCATGGTTTAAATAAAAGAGATGGGGGACCTTTTTGCAAATATAACAAATTAAATTTCTTTTATTTTACAAGATACCCTTAAGCTCATGTCAAATTTTAAAATCACCCCAAATTTTATTTATTTATTTTTTTTTTTTTTTATTTCAAAATATGAAACCTCTTAGCTTTACAAAAATACTCAAAAGTTTATAGATAATCACAAAAATAGGCTTATAAAATTTTTGGGTTATCACAATAGTACCCCCTTTTGAAAATTTCGTCCTCGAAATTTAAAATCATAAAGATATGGGAAAAGAAAAGAAACTATAAACGCACTCCCACACATCTATCTTAGTCCGCAAATTCTCTAAATTGTCCAATCATGCTGAGGTACTTCCTTGCGAAGTGTTTCTAAGCGCACTGTCTCTAACCCGATC
>JAESVK010062821.1:1435-16776 GCA_017140935.1 Hamamelis virginiana
CCCTAATCTCAAAGTCAAATTCTTGCAATAAGAGAATCCACCTAATCAGCTTAGGCTTCGTCTCTTTTTTAGAGAGCAGGTACCGCAAGGCGGCATGATCTGAGTACACAATGGTCTTCGATCCCCACAGATAGGATCGGAATTTATCTAAAGCAAAAACTACTGCAAGCATTTCTTTCTCAGTCGTAGTGTAATTTAACTGAGCTTCATTCAAGGTTTTGCTTGCGTAGTATAGAACATAAGGGGCCTTATCTACCCTCTGACCCAACACTGCCCCCACAGCATAATCGGAGGCATCACACATTAGCTCGAAAGGATGTGACCAATCGGGAGCTCGCATGATAGGTGCCGAGATCAACATTAAACGCAACTTATTGAAGGACTCTATACAGGCTTTATCAAAGTTAAACTCTACATCTTTAGCAAGCAGATTACACATTGGTTTTGCTATTTTACTAAAGTCTTTAATGAAACGCCTGTAAAATCATGCATGTCCAAGGAAGGACCGGATTTGCCTAACAGTAGTAGGAGGAGGTAATTTTGCAATTAAGTCAACCTTAGCTTTGTCAACCTCTATCCCCCTACTAGATACAATATGCCCAAGCACAATGCCCTCACGAACCATGAAATGGCTCTTCTCCCAACTAAGAACAAGGTTTGTCTCACAACATCTCTTAAGCACTTTTGAGAGATTAGAGAGGCATTCATCAAAAGAATGACCGAAAACAGAAAAGTCATCCATAAACACTTCCAAATAGTCTCCTATCATATCAAAAAAGATAGAAGTCATACATCTTTGGAACTTGCTCGGGGCATTGCATAGGCCAAAAGACATACGCCTAAATGCAAATGTCCCGAATGGACAGGTAAATGTTGTTTTCTCCTGATCCTCGGGGTAAACCGCTATTTGGTTATACCCTGAATAGCCATCTAGGAAGCAATAAAAACTTTGCCCGGATAATCTCTCTAGAATTTGGTCAATATAAGGCAGAGGGAAGTGGTCTTTCCTAGTCTTAGAATTTAATTTCCTATAGTCTATACAGACTCTCCAACCAGTGGTAGCTCTTGTAGGGACTAGAACACCCTCCTCGTTAGCTATCACTGTTATCCTAAACTTCTTAGGAACCAGTTGAGTAGGGGAAACCCACTCACTATCTGAAATTGGGTAATGATACCCGCATCCAGTAGTTTCAAAACTTCCTTTTTAACTACCTCTTTCATATTGGGGTTCAACTTACGTTGGGCATCTCTGGAAGGATTCACACCTTCCTATAGGTGAATACGGTGCTGGCAGATCGACGGGTCTATACCCTTTAAATCAGCGACCGACCATCCTATGGCTACTCTGTGCTCTTTCAAAATAGATAACAACTTACCTTCCTGTTCTAAATTTAATGAAGATGAAATTATAACAGGCAAGGTGTCACTATTACCCAAAAATGCATACTTGAGATTAGCCGGCAGAGGCTTTAACTCAAGTTGCGGCGGAGACTCAAAAGACGTAGGGGAAGGGACACTGGCAATAGATGGAAGTGGCTCAACCCTAGGTTTCCATGGCAATTTTTCTACAGAGGAGGTAGAATCTAAGACAAGATTCACCTCCATGAATGAGTGCTCCAAATCATGGTCCTCGAACCCAAAGTAATTAAGATATGTTTCTAACGGGTCCTTGGACAGCAGATAAGGTGTAGCTTCCTCTACCACTTTATCTATGATGTCTACAAAAGAACAATCCTCAAAGTTATGAGGTTGATTAGCTGCACTATAAACCTGCAGCCTGGTTTTCATGTTACCAAAAGACACCTTCATTATGCCAGTCCTACAATGAAGGACTGCATTAGCAGTTGCCAGAAGAGGTCGTCCTATTATAACCAGGATTTGGGGCCTAGTAATATCAACAGGCTCCATATCTAGGACGATGAAATCTGCAGGAAAGACAAACGAATCTATCTTAACCAAAACATCCTGCAGTATACCTCTAGGTACCTTGGTGGACCTATCTGCAAATTGAAGAATAGTAGGTGTGGTTTGGAGTGTTCCAAGCTCCATTTTGGCGTAAATTGAATATGGAAGAATATTCACACTTGCGCCAAAATCGACTAACGCTCTATCAATGAAATGACTTCCTAAGAAGCAAGGTATAGTTGGCGTTCCAGGATCTTTTCTCTTTATAGGAGCTTGGAATTGACACACAGCACTTGCTATGTCAATAGGAGCTATGGTTTTAGACAAGTGCACGCACTCCTTGCGTTGCTGTGTGCACATTTCCTTCAAAAATTTGGCATATGAAGGAATCTGTTTTATGGCATCTAGCAGAGGTAAATTAATATGGACACTTTTAAACACTTCTAACATATCCGACATGCTAGCCCCTTTCTTCGCTCTCCTCTCGGGGGCAATCAGCGCGGATGGAAATGGGGCTTTCGGCACATACGATGCCAATGGATTGTCTAAAGCGGCGGGAAAGTTATCCCACGAAGCTTCAGACTCTTTTTCTATTGCAGGCTCTTTCTCTTTTTCCTTCTCTTTCTCTCTTTCTATCTCTCTCTCTTTCTCCCCCACTCTATTATCTACCACCTTCCCACTCCGCAAGACTGTAACAGCCTTAACTTCCTCCTTACAATGTGGGTTCTGAGAAGTAGAACTCTCAGCTACAAAAGCTCCCTTGGGATTGGCAACAGCCTGACTCGGGAATTTCCCTTCCTCTCTGCGACTAAATGAAGCCGCTAGTTGACCCATTTGGGTTTCTAACTTTGAAATATATTGGGAATGGGAATGAGTGAGTTGTGCTGAAGCCTCTAGACTTTTCAGGGTAGCTAGGACTTGTTCCTCAAAACCAGGCGTTCTATGAGGTTGTGGTGGTGGTTGAGTCACAGCTTGACTCTGATACTGGGGTGCAAGTGCTTGAGGAGCACCATAACTGGGGTACTGGGATTGCATCAATGGTGGTCTATAGGGTTGACTGATAACAGGGTTACTGCTATATGTGGGTCTTGCAGGCTGACTAGGATTGGATCCTCTAGGCTGGCTAGACCACTGAAAATTGGGGTGAGTCTTCCACCCAGGATTGTAAGTATTGGAATACGGGTCATTCCTAGGTGGTGCATATCCTTGAGCAGCATTAACCTGCTCTTGGACAAACTCAGGGTACTGGCCTGCCATAGGACAATATGGGGTCTCGTGAGCTGGGTCAGTGCAAATATTGCACACCAAGTTGACAGGTTTCACATGGGCCTTTGAAGATTGCCCTTGTGCCGCGATTAATTGGTCAAGTTTTTGAGACAGAGCCTCAACTTGCTTATTTGCCAAAACTTGGGTGTCCACATCATAAATACCGCCCTTTTTGGGAGGCGGTTTCTTCACTAACGCATCGTCACGGTTACCTAAAGACATTGAGGCCATGTGGAACGAATCCTCACTCAACGCTTCAAATAAAGCCCACATTTCATCCTCACCTTTACTTAAAATAGCTCCCCCACAGGCAGATTTTACAGTCTGCGTGTCACCCTCTGTTAAACCTCTAACAAAAGACTCTATGATTTGCCACTTAGGTACATCGTGATGGGGGCATAATCTAAGAAGTTCCTTCATTCTTTCCCAGGCTTCATGAAAAGATTCCTGTTCATGTTGGACGAAGTTTGTTATACCTCGTCGCATTTGGTGGGTTTTACCGACATAGTAAAATCTAGACAGGAATAACTTTTGAAGCTGTTCCCAAGTAGTGATAGGGACAGGGGTTTGGAGAGTACAAAGCCAGTGTTTGGCCTTATCTTTCAAAGAAAATGGGAATAAGAACAATTTCAGGGATTCTGGATGGAACCCCTGAATTCTAATAGTCGAACAAATCCCTAAGAATTCCTGCAAATGGTCATATGGGTTCTCTCTATCTAACCCATAGAACGTAGGAAGCATCTGAATGGTAGCATGCTTAATCTCATAGATGAGATTCTCTATGTGCGGGATTTGGATACAGGAGGGTGGATTAAAACTATTGGGCATAAAGTGATCCCTAAGAGTTTTAAGACCTGGTGGTGCTTGAATATTATCCGCAGGTAACATGGCGGTGTGTGCAGATGATTCAGCCATTTCTAATTGATGCAAAGGTACTGACTCACTGGACTGACTTTGAGAAGCCTTAACAGCTCTCAGAGTTCTTTCTAATTCAGAGTCTAAAGGAATTACGTTTAATGACAACGACCTTCTACCCCGCATACAAGAGGTCTCCACAGATAATCACGGAATTCAATAAACAAATTGTGTGCAGTTAATCTTTAGCTTTTAATTTGTTATTTTAAGCGCGCGGGAGTGAAGCTCCCAATTCCTGATTTCAGCCACCTGTAGTTAAAGGAAAAAGAATAATGAATAATAAATAATAATTATATTTTATAGATATTAACAGTATAAAAGAATATATATTAATTAATATTAACAGTATTAATATTTACTACTTAAATTAAATCCCAAAATTCTTTTTAAATAAACCGTAATTCCCCGGCAACGGCGCCAAAATTTTGATCGACTCAGGCGACAAGGGAGATTATTCCTTGTCAGTGATCAAGATTAATAATTTATAAAACCGCATGACTGATAATCTCAATTCGATTGTGATTAGTGAGCACTGGTGTCGAACCACTGGGAAATGCAGGTTTATACTAAAAGACTCTTTAGAATTAATTCAAGCGGAAAGAATAGTGTCAATTAAATTGGTTGGTGGGAAATGCTCCGATTGGGTCGAAGCGAAAACGCGGTAATTTTAATAAAGCTAGTTAAAAATGCAATTAAGATGGTGGAATGAGCGGAACTTGGGTGAGAAGCCCATTGAATATCAATTATACAATTTATGTTTATAAAATCCTCACTATAGTAATTATGTATGGTGGTTCTTCCAACTACAAGAAGGAAGTCCCAAAAAGATTATGAATACAGGACCGACAAGTTTATCCTGGAAAAGAATGGAATATCGCTATCCACCTTAAATGAGGAATAAAGCATGCTGGTTTGTATTCATACCAATAAGAACCATTGCATAATTATATAATTGCAATCACAGATGTACAATTATATGATATTATATTTAGCGATAGTGTGCGGTAAAACCTTCACAACTATGCAATCACATAATACAAATAGAGGGATGTTTATAAAATAGGATTGTATAACGAATCCAACTTCATCCTCACCCAAGCTTGGAGTATTAGCTACACATCAATGGAGGAGAATATCCTTTATCCATGACAAGCTTTAAGGGTTCACGGGATGGAAAAAGAAAATAAAAGCGGTAATAAAATGACTGAAGAAATAAGGAAAATGGCAGAAATAAATAAAGAAAATGGCGAAAATAAATAAAGAAAAGTGACTGAAGTAAATAAAGAAAAGACTTAAGTAAATAAAGAAAAAAGACAGAAAAAGTAAAGAACAGTTCTCAAGTGAGAACTGAGCCATGCATAAAAAGGAAAATAACAGAAACGTAAATTACTGAAAGTAAAGACTTAATAGGAAAGAACAATCCTCAAGTGAGAATTGAGCCAGGTATTGAAAGAAAAATTGCAGAATTGGAAATTGCTGAAAACGGAAACTACCGAATAAAATGCGAAAATAAACTGTAACTTGAATTAAAATAGCAGAGTAATGATTCAGAGCTTAAGTCATGAACCCTCAAAACGTCGTCGTTACACTTCTATTTATAGAAGGAAAAGGAAAAAGACCAAAGGGCCCTCAAAATATCTCAAAATATCTCTTTTGCCCGCAGCCGCCTCTGGCTATCGATAGCGAAGGTGCGCTATCGATAGAGGCGCTATCGATAGCGCATCTTGGCTATCGATAGTCAAGGTCAAAGTTTGACTTTTCTTGCAGAGTCTCAACGTCTGCTCTTTTGTACTTCCCCCGGTTGCTGCGGATTCTTTTGAATGCTCTTTTGATTCGAGATGCTCTTCACGGCTTCATTGGTGACGACTTTAATTTATATAATCTGCACAGATTTCTTGAAACAGAGATTTAAACCCAATTGTACAGATATTTATACAAAACGCTATTTATTAAACAATTATATATATAAGAGAACATAGTAATACCATAGTTGAATGGTATGATTGTGGTACAATCATTTTTCCGTAGGTTTTTGTGGCCTATGGGTGGTATTCTTTGTTCTGGGCTTTGTTGCCTCTTTGGATCAATAAATTTTTAATTATCCAAAAAAAAAAAAAACTAAGATATGCAATTTTTTTTTTATATGTCAAAATATAGAAGGGCCTCATTCTAGGAACTTGCTTGAGGCCCCCCAAAACCCAGGGCCGGCCCTGATTCAAACACAAGGCACGACACCATTAACGATAATGCTACATGCATTATCAATAATTGGACTGATGCATCCCTGACCCCCTATGACCTCCATAGTTCAAACCCATTTTAAGTAATTATTTATTTCCCTCATCGCTATTCACCAAATAATAACATAGCCCAGGTTTGCACTCTTTTAACTCCCCAAAAGAGATCCAACCTAATGGCCTGTTTGTTACGAGGGAAAAAAGGGAGGAGGGAAAGGTGGAGGGAAGAGAGATTTGGGATATGGTTGGTATGGAGGGAGGGAAAAGTGGAGGGAAAAATGGGGGGAAAAGTGGGGGGGGGGAAGGGAGGTATTCAATCCGCCCAATTTCGGGCGGAAAAGTGTAAGGAAAACTGGAGATCAGCTTATGTGGGCTTTGAAAAGACCATTTTAACATCAGTTTTTTGGTTTAAACCCCTCAGCCTTTCCAAGGAAGAAGCTAAGAAAGAGAATTTCATAAATATTAGAATTTGTTTTTCTGGCAAAAAGTAATTTAAAAAAAAATTCTCATCGGAGACCCACTTATAAAATTATCATTCCTCAATTATGAACATATAACTGAATCTTTTTAATGGTTATTAGAATTTATTAGTATAATGTCATTTTGGTTAAATATATGTGGGGGTATAATTGTAATTTAGGTGCTTTACTTCCTTTCCCTCCTCCCAATTTACCAAACACATGGAAGAAAGGAAACCACTTTTCCATCTATCATACCAACATACAGGAAGGAAACAGCGTTTCCCTCCCTTGAGGAAGGAAAGCTCATCCCTCCTACTTGCCTTCCTTCTATTTTTCCATCCCTTCTACCAAACGGAGCATAAGAGAAGAGCCCCTACTAGACGAGAATCTCCCCGACAGCGTACAATCGGACGCTAACCTTGAACTGACTTGCAAAACTGACTAGGTGCTTGGGAATTCTGAAACCCAGTCCTCGCGGAATCCTCTTCCATGATGTAATTCTGAAACCACTTTTTTCTGTTTCATATTTATTAAATGTAGACAATATGATTTGCTTGGAGAGTATCAGAAACGTTCTATGGAAAATAGTTCCATTAATCAGGAATCCAGTATTATAGATAATTGGATTTTCAATTTTCGATAATTGGCTTGCAAATGCCATGCAATACTCACACCTATTATTATTATCGATAATAATAAAGTAGAATTATCGATAATAGCTTGAAAATCACAAATATCAATAATTGTTGCACCTATTATCATCATAAATGAAAGATATCAGCTTTAGGGAATGGCATTGGCTTGAAAATTGAATATTAAGGAAAATTGTAAATTGGAATTATCGATAATAAGTGCTTAATGCTCCAATATGACCACTAATGCATATCGATAATAAGTGCTTCTAAAAACATTATCAATTTTGGCTAATTTTTATATCCTCAATTATCATATTTCTCGTTCCATTATTAATCATGCATGCATATGACCGGTTTTAATTTAAAAATAATAAATGATGTGTAAAAAAAAAAAATGGTTTTATTTTAAATTTTATTTAATATTTTAATTTGAAAACTAGTTAAATAAATATTATATATTAATTTAGTTTATTTAACTCAAGAAATTAAATTCAAAATATACTATCATTATTATTTGTAATTAGAATAACTCAATTTCATGTGTAAAAAGTACAATAATTATAAGTATTAATGATAATTGGAAAGCCAATTATCTTTAATGCTTAGAAAGAAACGTATAATGACTTTAGTGCTTGGAGAGAAAAAGTACGTGTCAGTTGGGGAAATTAATTCCAGAACTAACCTACTTCTCATTTATCTCACAACCGACATAAACCTGCAACGTGAAAAGTTACTTTTAATCACAACCGTGTGTCCACGCTGCTTTCGGGATTGATGGAGTCGCTCAAAGTATTTCTCCCCCTTTGTCATCACAAAAAGGAGAAAAGAAAAACTTTATGAACAATAAACATATCATTTTCGCTTATCTTTATGAAGAGTGTAGTGCCAATTTTGCCTCTAATGAAACCATTTGTGAGCAAAAGTCCACTTAACCTTTCATACCATGTTTTAGAAATTGCATTTTTCATATCTATTTGATATAATTTGAAGTTCTTAAAACTAGCAAAATCAAGAAGCATTCGAATGACTTTAAGTCTAGCAACCATTTCTAAGATTAGAACGAGTAGTACTTACCTCTTAAGTAATATTAAATATAATTTTCTCAATTGGATGATTTTTCACAATTCTACAAGCTTTTGGCAACTCTTGAGGTTCATTTGTAGGTTTCATCTCATCATTTGAAAGGTTTTCTTTAGGTTGCACTTGAGAGACATCATTTAGTGTAGATTCATCAATTTTGAGCTTGTTAAGCTCTTCCACCATATTTGATAGAATTATGTTGTTTTCATCCTCATCAACAACATTCTTAGAAGAAAAAGGATTAGATTAATCAAATACAATATGCATGGATTCTTGCACAATTTGAGTACATCTATTATAGACACGATAGGCTTTACTATTGGATGAATAACCAATAAATATACCTACGTATATCGGATTTGGACTCAAATTTTGCAAGATGATCCTTATCATTTAAAATAAAACAATTAGATCGAAAGATTTTGAAATAGCTAATGTTTGGTTTTCGACCCTGCCATAGCTCATAAGGAGTTTTGGCTAGAATAGGTCTAATAACTACTCTATTTTCCACATAGCAAGCGGTGCTTACCTCTTCCACCCAAAAGGTTCTAGGAAGGTAATGTTCATTTAGTATGGTTTTACCCATATCCTGCAATGAACGATTCTTCATTTCAACCACTCCATTTTGTTATGGAGTTCTTGGAGCTCAAAAGTTATGTGAGTATCTTTGTGTATCACAAAAGTTTTCGATGTCTTAGTTTTTAAACTCTCTACCTCTATCACTTCTCACACTAATGATCGAGTGGCCTTATTCTTTTTCAATTTTCTTACATAATTTAATAAATTTGCCACTAGCATCACTCTTGTGAGCAAGGAATAAAACCCATGTATATCTTGAATAATCATCAACTAAGACAAAGGCATAGAGTTTACAACCAAGACTTTCTACATCATTTGGTTCAAACAAATCGAGATGTAACAACTCCAAAGGCCTAGATGTAGAGATATGCGCTTTGGGTTTAAATCTAACTTTGATTTGTTTTCCAAATTGGCATGCATCACAAATTTTATCTTTTGAAAAATTTGATTTGGGCAAGCCTAAAACAAGTTCATTTCTAGAAAGCTTTTGGATTAAATCCGTACTAGCATGCCTAAGCCTTCTTTGCCATAGCCAATTTGCTTCTTGTAAAGCCGAAAAACATGTTACATCTTGAGATGTTAAATCTTCAAAGGTTGTTAGGTAAACATTTCCAATACGAATTGCAACAAGGATATTATTTTTGTTTTTATCAAAAACATTACAAGAATTAGAAGTAAAATTCACATAATAACCATTATCACATAATTGACTAATGCTAAGTAAATTATGCTTCAAATCACAAACAAGTAATATGTTGTCAATTGTAATAGTGTCATTACCAATATTACATTTACCAATAATTTTACCTTTGCTATCATTACCAAAAGTTACATAGCCACCATCCTTGTAGGTGAGGGAGATGAACTTAGCTTTATCTCCGGTCATATGCCTTGAGCATCCACTATCCAAATACGATTGATCATTTTTATGAATGGATTTCAAGCATACCTACAAAAATGATGTAATAGAACTATTGGTACCCAATACTATTGGGTCCTATAATGTTAGGATTCTCAATCTTTTAAGCTCATTAATGGTAATAATATTTGGCTCAAATGATTTCTTGGATGAAGGTTCCTTTTTAATCCAAGCTACCATTTTACCAAGTCCTCTTTTACCTCTAAAAGGACATTTAAATGTGACATGACCTATTCTCTCACAATAATTGCAAATAGTATTAGCATTTTGTTTTAAGTCATGAGAGTGAGAATGAGGTTTTGATTTTGGTTTCTTGGTGTCTCTCTGCATTAATGCTTTCATAAAGAAGTCTAAATAAAGTGAAGACTTTTTGGTATTGGTATTTGAAATATAACCCAATCCTTTTTTGTTTAGCCCAACTCTTTAAGCTTCTAGCAACCTTTCAAAGTTTTCATTTCCACTTGTTAATTTAGAAATGATTTTGTTTAAGTCTTCAACTTTGGATTTCAATAATTTGTTTTCATTCTCCAAAGTAGAGAAGGCATTTGAAGATTTTTAAGTGGAATGTATGTTTCTTAAAGACTCAATCTCCTTTTCAAGTTTTTCATTTTTCAAACTTAAAACAGAATTTTCATCAACTAATGCTATTTTCTCATTTGTGAGAATGGAGAGATTTTTCTTCAGTGATTCAAGTTGCTTTGTTAACAAATAGTTTTTATCATGTAAAAATCTACTTAAATATTGGAAATCCTCCAAGGTTAAATCACATTCATTATTACTATAAGAAGTGGATGTTACCTCATATTCATCATCATTTTCCACGAAGCAATGCTCCTCTATGTTGGCATATAGACAAAAATTTGCATTCTCCTCTTGGGTATTTTCTTCATCACTTTTGCATCTTCAAAAAGATCTTCCTAAGTTGATGCAGTAGCTGTCATAGCTTTGCATTTTCCTCTTTGATCAAAGGTTCTCTTTTCATCATTTCAAAAGGTGTTGGAGTTGTTGTTGTTGTCGGTCTTATTTGGACAATAGACAATTGTATGACCAAGCTTCTTGCAATTGAAGCATCTACCATCATTGTTACTAGTATATCTCCCATTGTTTTATCTTGATTGATTTTTGCTCCTTCTTAGAAAGGTATGGAATTTCCTTGTTAAAAGGGCCACATTATCTTAATCTTCTTTGGTGAAGTCAATATCTTCATTTTCTTCAAAAGTTAAAGATCGAAGAGCTAACGTCCTCTTCGCTTAAGCATTTTTCTTCTCATTGAGAATGGTCTCTTTCTCTTTTTTCATCGTCGTTTCATAAGTAATGAGAGAACCTAGAAGCTCATCAATGTCAATCTCATCAATGTCTTTTGCTTCTTGAATTGCGGTGATCTTTGGACTCGATGAGGGTGGTAGAGCAAGGAGTATCTTTGAGATAATGTCATCATTAGAATAAACCTTTCCTAAAGCTTGCAATTCATTTAAAAGATTAGTAAAACGAGTAAACATATCATGAACACTTTCACCTTCAATCATTTTAAACAATTCATAATCTTGCCTAAGCATATGAGCTTTGAAGCGCTTAACTTGCTTGGTACCTTCGTATGTGACCTCGAGCTTTCTCTAACTTTCTTGTGTGGTAGCACAAGCTGAAACTCTATTGTATTCACTCACATTTAGAGCACAATACAAAACAATTTTAGCCTTCGAATTAATTTAAAGAATTCTCATGTCCTCGTCGGTCCAATCATCCATAGTTTTGGAAATTTCTTTCCTCTCTTCATCTCTTTTGAAAACTTTTTGATTTTCTTTAATAATAACTCTCCAAATTCTCATGTCATAGGATTCAATCCAGTTTTGCATTCTATTTTTTCAAAAACCATAATTTTCACCATCAAAAAATGGAGGTCGGTCGGGGTTTGTTCCCATTTGGTTTGCCATTGATCTTTAACTCAACAAATAATATAATGAGCACTTGCTCTAATACTAATTGTTGTCCCAAAGTATACTCTAGAGGGGGAGTGAATAGAGTATTGGCAATTAAAATTAGATTTACAAATGGGATTTGTGTGATTTTGAAAACTCAAAAAGTTTAATAACTAGAATGCAAATTTAATCACAACTAAGCAATTAATATAACAAGTATATGAATTGAAATGCAAGATATAGAGTTAGAGTGAATCAAACACAACGATTTTAAAATGGTTCGGTCCCCGCCTATATCCACGCCTCAAGATATCCGTCTAGAGGATTAATCCATTATCAATCTCACATCCGGTGGAGATTAAAACCTTTACGCAGCCTTCTTTCACGGTGGAAGACTCTTATCAACAATCTTATTTAATGGTGGAAGATTCTCACCAATAAGGTTTACACAAAACCTTAATCGCACAAGAAATACAAGTGAAGATGAATGAGCATGAATATGATTCTCAACACACTGAGAATACAACAAATAATCTCTCATAAAACTCTCGATACAAATAGAATATAAGAGATGTGAAGAACAAGAGCTTTAAGAGAATTAGAGCTTTATTCTTGAGAAATAACTTGAGTAGATGAACTAGATTCACTTGGATAAGCCTTGAGAATTTTTTCAAGCTAATTTGCACAAGTATAAACTCAAACTAATAGCTTCTCAAAAGATTAACAAAGATAGCTTAAGAGATTTTCACAAGAAATTAGCTTGAAAAATGAATGCTCACAATGAATGTTCTTAACTATATTAGATTCATTAAATAAATGAGAGCAAGAGCTCTATTTATAATGCATTTGGTCTCAAATGGCCGTTGCAATCTTCTTGGATCTGATTGGCTAAGAGAGAAGCTGCAGGGAGCAATTAATGCTCATCTTACTATAAAGAGAATTAGCCGTTTTGCTTTTGCAGAAGAGTTAGTCGACTAGAATAAGGGAGTTAGATGACTACTAATCAAATATTCAAAACATTTAAGTTTCCCGGGCACGATTAGTCGACTAGGACAAGGGGTTTAGTCGACTAGCAACTTAAAAACCTTTATGAAAAAATATTCGGGATCGATTATTTGACTAGAAAGATAGGGTTAGTCGACTAGCTTAACTGCTTCACAAAACTTTGGCTACTGACTTGTAGTTAGTCGACTGGAAAAGGGATTTAGTCGACTAGATTAAGATTTCTCGAAAGTTTTAGCTACTGTGACATAGTTAGTCGACTAGACTACATGTGTTAGTTGACTAGATATATTCAAAAGCCAATTCTTTCAAGTTTCTTGAATCTAAATCAACTTTAACAAATAAACTAGTTAACTAAGACTTCAAAAAACATTTTTGACTTAGTTCAAAACATTTTACAAATTCCCAAAGGTATGTATGCTAATGCTATATGAGTAAAACGTTTTGTCTTTAAGCTATACAAGGTTAAACAATTTGAGATGCCTTACATAAGCTTTCCTATAACAATGGAGATACAACTTAGCTTCAATTAGATCTTCATAATCTTGTCTTCAAGTTGATCTTCATAGATTGACCTTCATGAGCTTTTGATTGAACATTCGAGCATAGAGTTGCTTAAGATATGTTGATGATATCCAACAAGATCTATCTTTGATTCTAAGGAGACACAACACATAACCATTTGTTAGTGATTAAAGTAATGTTTGTTGATCATCAAAATGTGGTCAAAGAACCTTAGGGCTAACATCAAACCCATCATTACTGGAGGACATGAAATGATGGGCATTAAATATTGATTTGACATGTTGGGGATTGGGGAATATGTGTAAACCTGGGGATTATGTATAAAATTGGGGATTAAGGATTATGTGTTAAATTGGGGATTGAGAATTATGTGTAAAATTGGAAATTGGGGATTATGCACAAAATTGGGAATTTTGTGTAATATTAAGGATTGAGAATTCTGTGTAAAATTGAGGATTCTATGTAAAACTGGGGATTGAGGATTATGTACAAAATTAAATGTCAAAGTCAAATTTTGACCATTTGAATGGTATTTTGGCCCAAAAAAATAGTGAAAGGTTCATCTTCGTAATTACCTTTGAATTGAGTTCATTCACGTAATATTTAAAAAACTTAAGATTATTGACGTAAAATGTCCTTCTATTTATATAATAGGTATTTTACTAATATAAATTTAATATGGTGAGCATTCAATCACTGGCCACTTCCCATAATCATTTATAATATACATGTATATAAAATACTTGACTTGTCTTATTTTATAAATATAAAATATAAATTAAAGTCATGTCAGTAGTTAGCCTTTATATATATATGGGACTGCTAATATCTACCCAGTCGAATTTAACTTAGCATCCGGTTATTATGGGAGAGCCATTGGATCAAATCCAACGGCTGAGATTTGAGCAGGTAATTTTCACCTTTTTATACCTTTGATTGATACACAGATTTCAAAAAAACAAAAAACCATTTCTCTCTCTTTCCTCCCCAACATGGGGACTCTCTCTCCTCTCCCAAACCCTCACTGCCAATCAGCCACTGCATGCCTCGTCGCTGGTCAACCCCTGCACACCTCGCCGAAAAACAACCCAAGCAGCAGCTCTTCCAAACATGGTTTCTCTCTCTTTTTCCTCTCCCAAATTTGTTTATGGTTTTTAAAATCTCAAAATTGCTTCCACGCTAATGGGTCAGAAGTCATAATGTATATACCTTCATCAACTGGAGATGCAGAATACAAAAGGATTGTTTGTATTATAAAATCATCTTCTTTTTTTCTTTTTCTTCTTTATTTTGGGAACAAACTGAATTATAAAGTCTTCTTTTAGTAATATTAGTACATCTAAGTATTTAACTATAAGAGTCCATATGTATTCCTTTTAACATGTTCTGATCTCAACCAACTTTATTTGCTAAAATCATTCCGGAGAGTATTAAATTTAATTGACTAGTTCATAAATGTAATAGGGCAATTTCCATGAATAATCCTAAGTTTCCAAAATATTACGCCTACGAACCTGATCCAAAACTAATTACTCAAATATTTTTTTAGGACATAAATACCCTCCACTCATATGGGTATTTACAATTTGACCATTGAAATGCTCAAAATTTTTCTACGGATGAATTAAAAAAATTCGAAGAGTCACCAATAATCAACACAATCCCCAATTTTGTGTATAATCCTCAATCCCCAATATTACAAAGGATCACCAGAATTACAAATAATCACCAATCCTCAATATTACTAAGAAAACCCAATAGAGTAGAAAAAATTTGATTGATTTGATGTTCTTGGAAAGCGCAAACTGAATGAATGACATGAATGATGTTGACGTGACATAAAGTGGATTAGGGATTCTTAACAATATTGGTGATTATTAGATAAATTGGGGATTGGGGAT
>JAESVK010062822.1:0-13402 GCA_017140935.1 Hamamelis virginiana
CCCTAATAACAACCTACTAATTGGTTTTAGGGCACACTTCTAACAATTTAAATATGCGTTTAACGGCAAGCAAGTGGAATTCCATGGGATTAGCTTGAAATCTAGCACACAAACAAACACTAAACATAATGTCCGGTCTACTTGCGGTTAAATAGAGAAGACTACCAATTATACCTCGATATAGTTTTTGGTCTACCTTCTTACCATTTTCATCAAGGTCAAGCTTAGATGTGGGGCTCATTGGTGTAGGACTAGACTTTACACCTTCCGTGCCAAACTTCTTCAACAGTCCTTCACATATTTAGCTTGATTGATCAAAATGCCTTCTTTGGTTTATTTGATTTGAAGTCCAAGGAAGAATGTCAATTCTCCCATCATACTCATTTCGAATTCATATTGCATAAACTTAGCAAACTCCTCACAAAGAAGATCATTAGTAGCACCAAAAATAATATCATCAACATAAATTTGAACAATGAACATGTCATTGTCTTTAAGCTTTATGAAAAGAGTAGTATCTATTTTGCCTCGAATAAAACCATTTGAGAGCAAAAAGCTACTTAACCTTTCATACCATGCTCTTGGTGCTTGTTTTAGGCCATAAAGAGCTTTTGAAAGTTTGTATACATGGTTTGAAAAAGTGTTGTCTTCAAAATCGGGAGGTTGTTTAACATAAACTTCCTCCGTAATGTAACCATTTAAAAATGTACTTTTCACATCCATTTAATACAATTTAAAGTCCTTAAAACTAGCAAACGCAAGAAGCATGCGAATAGCTTCAAGTTTAGCAACCGGTGCATATGTTTCATCATAATCAATGCCTTTTTGTTGGTTATAGCCTTGTGTAACAAGTCTTGCCTTATTCCTAATAACATTACCATCTTCATCCTTTTTATTTCTAAAAATCCATTTAGTACCTATGATGGTATGGTCATTAGGTTTAGGTACAAGTTCCCAAACTTTGTTTCTTTCAAATTGATTAAGTTCTTCTTGCATGGCAATAATCCAACTATCATCATTTTCGGCTTCAATAAAATTTTTAGGCTCGATTTGTGAAACAAATGAAATATGGTTACAAGCATCTCTAAGATTAGAACGAGTACTTACTTTGCGTAAAGGATCACCAATTACTTGATCAATTGGATGATTCTTCACAAATTTCCAAGATTTTGGCAACTCTTGCAACTCTTGAGGTTCATTTGAGGGTTCATCATCTACAATTGAAGTGTTTTCCTTTGGTTCCTCTTGAGGTGCATCATTTGAGGAAAAGTCACTAATGTTAAGCTTGCCAAGCTCCTCATTAGCATTAGATAACAATTTGCTATTTTCATCATCTTCAATAACATTCTTGGAAACAAATGGATTAGATTCATCAAATACAACATGAATAGATTCTTGCACGGTTAGAGTACGTCTATTATAAACACGATATGATTCAAAATAAAACATTTGGATCCAAAAACTTTGAAGTAACCAATATTTGGTTTTCGACCTTTCCATAGCTCATATGGGGTTTTGGCTAGGATGGATCTAATAACCACTCTATTTCCAACATAGCAAGCGGTATTAATCGCTTCCGCCCAAAATGATCTAGGAAGTTTATGTTCATTAAGCATGGTTCTACCCATTTCTTGTAATGAACGATTATTCCTTTCAAGTACTCCATTTTGTTGTGGAGTTCTTGGGGCCGAAAAATTATGTGAGTATCCTAGTGCATCACAAAAATTTTCGATGTCTTGGTTCTTAAACTCTCTACCTCTATCACTTCTCACACTAATGATGGAGTGGCCTTGTTCTTTTTCAAGTCTTTTGCAAAGTTTTATAAATTCACTACATGTATCACTCTTGTGAGATAGGAATAAAACCCAAGTATACCTTGAGCAATCATCAACTAAAACAAAGGCATAAAGTTTACGACCAAGACTAGCTACATCATTTGGTCCGAACAAATCTAGATGTAACAATTCCAAAGGCCTAGATGTATAAATATGCGCTTTGGTTTTAAAACTAGTTTTGATTTGTTTTCCAAATTGGCATGCATCACAAATTTTATCTTTTGAAAAATTTGCTTTGGGCAAGCCTACAACAAGTTCATTTTTAGAAAGCTTTTGAAGTAACTCCATGTTAGCATGCCCAAGGCTTCTATGCCATAACCAATTTGAATATTGTAAAGCGGAAAGACATGTTATATCTTGAGATGTTAAATTATCAAAACAAGTGATATACACATTTCCAAGACGTTTTGCAATAAGGATATTGATTTTGTTTTTATCCAAAACATTTCAAGACTTAGAAGTAAAGTTCACAAAATAGCCACTATCACACAATTGACTAATGTTAAGCAAGTTATGCTTTAAATCTCTAACAAGCAAAACATTATCAATAGTAATAGAGCCATTACCAATTTTACTTTTACCAATAATCTTGCCTTTGCTATCATCACCAAAGGTTACAAGTCCACCATCTTTGAGAGTTAGATAAATAAATTTGTCTTTGTCACCGGTTATATGCCTTGAGCATCCACTATCCAAATACCATTGGTCCTTTTTGTTTATGGATTTCAAGCATACCTACAGTCACAATACAATTGAACTATTGGTACCCAAATCTCTTGGGTTCTATAAGGTTAGGATTCTCAAACGTTCAAGTTCATTCATAGTAATTGTCTTAGGTTCAAATGATTTCTTGGATGAAGGTTCCTTTTTAATCCAAGTTACCATTTTCCCAAGTCCTCTTTTTCCTCTAAATGGACATTTGAATGTGACATGCCCTTTCCTCTCACAATAATGACAAGTAGCATTAGGATTTTGTTTAGCAATATGTGAATGAGAATGAGGTTTTGGTTTAGGTTTCTTGGTGTCCACTTTCATTGAGGCTTTAACAAAGAAGTCTAAATAAAGTGAAGACTTTTTGGAGTTAGTATTAGACATATAGCCTAATCCTTATTTGTTTAGCCCAACTCTTTGAGCTCCAAGTAACCTATCAAAATTTTCTTTTCCAATTGTAAATTTGTAAACAATTCTGTTTAAGTTTTCAACTTTGGATTTCAAAATTTTGTTTTCATTTTCCAAAGTTGATGAGTCAATTGAAGATTTAGAAGTGGAAGGTATGTTTCTCAAAGTCTCAATCTCATTTCTTTGCTTTTCATTTAGCAAGTCAATTTGGAATTTTCATTCACTAATGCTTGTTTCTCATTCTTGAGAGTTGAGAGACTTTTCTTCAAAGATTCAAGTTCTTTTTTTAAAACACAATTTTTATCATAAAATAGTTTACTCAAATTTTGAAAGTCCTCTAAAGATAAGTCACATTCATCATCATCACAATTTGAAATGGAATTTACCTCATTTTCTTCATCATCATTTGCCATGAAGCAAGATTCCTCAATGTTAGCAAACAAGCAAAAATTAGCCGTCTCCTCTTGGGTAGTCTCTTCATCACTCTTAGCATCCTCAAGAATGTCATCCCAAGTGGTGGTGGTGGCGGCCATAGCTTTCTCTTTACCTCTTTGATCATTTCTTGAAGAATTGAAGTTATTGTTGTTGGAAGAGTTCTTGCTAGGACAATGTGTAATGGTGTGCCCAAACTTCTTGCAATTGAAGCATCTCCCATCATTTGCTTTGACAAATCTTCCATTGCCTTGTCTTGATTGGTTCTTCTTCATCCTTAGGAAGGATTGAAATTGCCTAGTGATGAGAGACATATCATCATCATCGTCATCATTGGCGAAGTCATCACCATTACTTCCTTCAAGGATAGAGGATTAAAGAGCTAGAGTTCTCTTCACTTGAGTATTGTCCTTCTCACTTTGAATTGCCTCATTCTCCTTCTTCATTGCAGTTTCATGGGTAATGAGTGAGCCTAGAAGCTTATCAATGTCAATTTCCTCAATGTCTTTGGCTTCTTGAATGGCGGTGATTTTAGGACTCCATGAAGGTGGAAGAGCTAGAAGGATCTTTGACACAATATTATCATTAGGAATAATAACTTTCCCTAATGCTTGCAATTCATTGAAGAGATTAGTAAAACGAGTAAACATATCTCTAACATTTTCACCTTCTATTATTTTAAACATTTCATAATCTTGTCTAAGCATGAGAGCTTTGGAACCTTTAACTTGTTTGGTACCTTCATAAGTGACCTCAAGTTTTCTCCAAATATCTTGTGTCGTGGCACATGATGAAACACGATTGTATTCACTAACATTAATAGCACAATACAATACGGTTTTTGCTTTAAAATTAATTTGGATAACTTTCATGTCATCTTCGGTCCAATCATCCAAAGTTTTGGGAACAAGTTGTCCTTCGGCATCCTTTTTGAAAACATTTTGATTCCCTTTCATTATAACTTTCCAAATTCTCATGCCATAAGATTCAATCCAATTTTGCATTCTATTTTTCCAAAATCCATAGTTTTCACCATAAAAAAATAGAGGTCTATCGGGGTTGGTTGCCATTTGATTTGCCATGATCTTTAGCTCAACAAATTTTGAAAAACAATGAGCACTTGCTCTTATACCAATTGTTGGCCCAAAATATACTCTAAAGGGGGGGTGACTAGAGTATAGGCAAATAAAAATATTTCAAAAATGGGATACAAGATTTTTGCAAACTTGAAAATGGATGAGTATGTTAGTAATATGCCCTAATAGCCAATCTCACTGGTGTAATTTAGGACATAAAGTTGATTCATGTATTATTATTATTCATTAATAATATGGGCTTTTGATTATCATGTATTCTTCTGTTATTATATTCATGATAAGTCCTTAGAAGGAATGTCAATATAAGATCTCAAGAGTTGAGATTAGGAGACTTATATTGTTAAAGATTTCTTTCTTAGATATTCCTAGTCATAGGATTATTTATTGGGCATTAATAATCCGGATAGACTAGCACAGGTTATGTCTGCTCAATATGGAGAATGACTAGTCTCAAGTCATTTGTGTAATGACACTAGGACAAACCTGTGGGTGCTTGTTTGAGAACAAGTACACTGAATGTGATCATTGATTGAGTTTGTTGAATGGAGTTTTACTTACATGTCAAACAACAACTCAGGGTTACAATGATGCAAGTGATCCTTAGACCTGAGGCACCATAGATGTCCTGTGTTAGGGATATTAGGGTTTGATAGTACAATGTACATATCCTAACCATGGAATTTGTGTATGTACTCATTGGCCCTAGTATACCTGTCATGGGGACATATGAGTGTACAACAAGGAATCTATCACTCTCAGTAAAGAGAGGGAATGCCTCGTATTATTCTCAAAGATATAATTCATATAAGTCTTTGGCCAAAGCAATTGGGAATAAGAAAACTGTTTGTTGAGTATCCCAAGGTTGAATTTATATTTTGAGAATCACATACAAAATGTTAAATTAGGGTTTGACATATTATCCAATACCCAAGTAATTTAACTAAGGCATTGTTTGATGGAAGGATCGAATTGTATCTTAAATTGTAACTGAAGGGTTCACTGTGTTATGATTAACCTTCACACAACCTAGGGTGTGTCTTGACATATTGCTAGATGTCACTCAGGACTAGTAGAGGCCAAAGAGAAATTGCTTTCTCAAAAAGGAAATTAGAAGAGTTCTAATTTGAACCTTAAATAAAAGTAGTTTTATTTGAAGGATAATTTATTATCCTAATTCCTACTACTAGGTTGTTGTGAACCTAAGAGGTCACACACATATAGTTGGTAGCTTCATTTAAAGAAGAAGAGAGAATAATATGCAAATATTAATTAACTAGAGTTTCAAGTTTTTGAAATTTGAAATTTGAAATTTGAAATTTAAAATTTGAATTTTGAATTTTTTGAAATTTGAAATTTTTGAATTTTGAAATTTGAATTTTGAAATTTGAAATTTGAATTTTGAAATTTGAAATTTGAATTTTGAAATTTTGAATTTTGAAATTGTCATGAGATGACAAGATAATTAAAGATTTCAAATAGTTAATTGAATTTCAAGTTAGCTGAAATTTAAATTTGAAATGGTTTCAAATTATAGATAAGATAACAAATTATCTAAGATTGCACTCATATTTTGAATTTGATTTATTTCAAATTTGAAATATTTTTACTATCTACCTATATGTGAGCTAGCACTCATCATATAGATAGGAACTAGAGGGGTGGCCGGCCATACTAACAAGAAGAGGTTCAAAAGTGTTTTGAATTATTCTCTAGCCATCTCCTATCTCTCTCTCATCTCTTGAAGCTTGCAACTAGTGTGGATTACTCTTGGAGGCTCTCAAGTTAGGGGCTGCACCTTCATTAATCCTACTCTTAAGGCTTTCAATGTAAGTTATTTATATTGTTTTATGTATTGATTATATAGCTTATACAATCATCATGTGATCTTGGTTCACATTCCATGGAGAAAAAAATTTTTATTCCGCACGTTTCCATGGGATTCTTTCAGAGTAGACTGCAAGATTAAATAACAACTCAATACAACAAGAAACAAATATATAACTTGAAATAAAGAGATTAAGTTAGAGAATCAAACACAAAGATTTAACGTGGTTCGGTCTCCGCCTACATCCACGCCTCAAGAACTCCATCAAGAGGTTTAATCCACTAAGCAACTCCTTCAAGGTAGAGAAACCTTTACAACTTGCCTTCTTTCAAGGTGGAAGACAACTCACCCACAAGAGTTCTCACAAAACCCTTACAAAACTCACAATACAAATGATTGAATATTGAATGATACAATGAATGCTTCTCAAAACTGATTTGTAGTCAATACAAGAGCACAATAACTTCTCAAATGATCAAATGGATGAAGCACAAGAGTTTTTAATCAATGAGAAGAGTGAATAATGAATGTTTGAGAGTAATGGATGTAAAGACAAAAGATTGAATCACTAAGTTAACAATAAATGATCACTAACTTTCAATATATAGAGAACAAGCCTCCAAATGACGGTTTGAAACCCTAAAAGTCGGATTAGAAAGGTTTAGGGTGGTTGGGGAACATTTAATGCTCGAATGAATAATTTAAGAAAGAGCCGTTTTGAAGTTGCAGAAGCCTTAGTCGACTAGGACAAGCTTGTTAGTCGACTAACAAGGCATTTTCAAAGGCATTTTTCATTCCCGGGCTCAGTTAGTCGACTAGTACGAGGTGATTAGTCGACTAACTAGTTGAAAATATGTTTGAACAAATTCTGGTTTGTTAGTCGACTAGAACATGGGGTGTTAGTCGACTACCAACTTAAAACACATTTGGAAAATTGATCCGGGATCGGTTAGTCGACTAACCAAAGGCGATTAGTCGACTAGCAAAGTTGTAACCAAAACATGGCTTCTGACCTTTCATTAGTCGACTAGCAAAGGCATATTAGTCGACTAAGAAACCATTAGTCGACTAACTTAGAATTTCACAAACCCTGCTTCTTGACTTCGATTAGTCGACTAGGACTAAGTGGTTAGTCGACTAAGGAAGTTGCAAAAGCAAAAATTCGAAATTTCTAAGTCAAAATCAACACTAAACACTTTGACAAGTTAACTAAGTGTTCCAAAACATTTTTGGTCAATTTTGAAAGCAATTTTAAGCATGAATGCTAATGCACAATGAGATGTAAAAATTTTCTCTTGAGATTTACACAATTGATCATGAGAGAAGCCTTACAAAGAGTTCCTAAAGTACTTATAGATCAACTTGACTTCAATTGGCCTTCATAAGCTTGAGCATGTCTTCAAGTTGGTCTTCAAGGGTTGAACATCTTTGAATTGCTTTGACACTTTGAAGTTTTGATCATTATAAGCTTGATTTGAATGATGAGCACTTGGAATGCTTGATGAATGTTGATGAAGACTCCAAAGAGAATCTATAGACACATAACACTCAACCACTTGTTAGAAGAAATGTATGGTTTAGTTATCATTAAAATAAGGCCAAGGACCTTAGGGCTAACAGATAAGATAATTGGAAATCTGTGTGAGATTTCCTCTAAGATAAGATTATTGGAAATGTGTGTGTGATTTCCTCTAAGATAAGATAATTGTAAATGTGTGTGAGATTTCCTCTAAGATAAGATAATTGGAAGTGTATATGTGATTTCCTCTAAAGATAAGATAATTGGAAGTGTGTGTGACTTCCAAAAGGACCGAGGTCCCCTAAGATAATATAATTAGAAATGTATGTGTGATTTCCTCTAAAGATAAGATAATTGGAAATGTGTGTGTGATTTCCTCTAAGACAAGATTATTGGAAGTGTGTGTGTGACTTCCAAGTAGGACTGCGGTCCCCTAAGATCATTGGAAGTGTGTGTGTGACTTCCAAGTAGGATTGCGGTCCCCTGAGATAATTGGAAGTGTGTGTGGGGCTTCCAAGAGTGAAAATTTGATCAATATTTGTGAATGGTTGGTTTGATTATTCCTATTTTGTTGTGGCAAAAATGGGATGTCATTTTGTTTCGTTGATATTCACTGGCGAAGCCATGAACATCAACGAGGGGCTTCTGTAGACATCCATTTTTGACAATGAGAAGGGTCACGAATGGTTACCTATGATTTGAAGTGGAATATGGTGTCCAAACCCCAAGTTGCTCATAGTACTCTTTTGTGTAGTTAGTTAGAGGTCATTATCGCATGTAGGTTTTTAGGTCGGATTGAGTTGGTTCTTTTTTCATTTATTTTTTAGAGAGTCTAGGAATGTCCCTGCTAAATTTCATGGCATTCCGAGCCAGGCTTGATAGGAAATAAGGTCTTTTGTGACTTGAAAAGCAGCGTTGTCTTTTGGATTGTAAAAGTTCTAAATGACTGTCGATCTTGTCCCGAATGGTCTCAAAGCTTTGGCATGGATATTTAGAGTGTGTTTGGTAGCTAAGTTGATCAGTGGCAAGGTCCATTGAGCCTTTGGGCTTATGTTTGGCTCTTAAGGCCTAAAAGGCCATTTTAAGCTCAGATTAGGGTTTCAACCAAGGATGACTAGAATTCAATCTTTTTATCAAAACAAAGCCTTCAAAAGCACTAAAACACTTTCTGAAATATTTCCTAAAACTTGTTTCGAGAAGTGGAAACGATCTTGAGAGCAATTGGTTAGCATATTTCAGAACCCTAATTGGGCTTGACAGGCCCAAAACAGCTAATCGGTCGATTTTCTCCTAAAACATTTGACTGAGGTCAATGTATTTTCACTTAAAACACTTCTCAAAACATGGAGAATCAAATCACGGTCGTTTTGGTTCTTGAATCGTCGAATTTGGACTTGAAACGGGCCCGAAAAGCTGAAAAAAAAGCCGAAATCGGGTCGAGATGGGCCAAATTGGGCTGAAGCTCAACTGACCAACTCCCTAGGGACGGCCAACTGTCCATGGTGGACGGCCAACCATTCTAGGGTGGACGGTCACCTGAGCCTAGTCTCCTATTCAGCCAATTTCTCAGCTTTTGAGTGTTTTAAGCCCTTTGGACTCTTCTAAACTCTATCTGGATCAGCTTGGGGGGTTGTGCATTACCTTAAAGGCTTTGGAAGACTCATTTAAGACCCTTGGATCACTCATTAGGGTTTTAATGAGAGCCATTGATCAAATTGAAGCCTTCCTTATATATACACCACTTATAAATCAGTTTAAAAATGATGAATTTTGATTAGAGAGACTCTAGGCCCCCCAAAATCTTAGCTACGAATTGGGAGGCCATTGGAGCTTGAAGAAGAAGGCTTGGAACAAGGAAAAAGAAGGCAAGAGGTAAGGTTTTATACATCATTGTTCTTGTATAGATGTTTTACATAACATAGTTAGGAATTAGCTTGTTTAGAGTAGTTTATTTTTCTATAGAATGTATGAGTTGATTTCTTCTAACTATATGCATGAGTTAGATTTGGAATGAGTGTTTAGATCATGTATGTATGTTTAGGATGAAATACATTAATGTTTGCATATAGTTTAGCATGTCCTACTGCATTAGACTGTTTTGAGTCTATTTGGCATGTTTAGAGTTATAGGTTCATGTTTGCATATAAAAGTTGTGTTTTTCTCATTTCAGGAGCATGGTAAGTATTGTATGAATGATAGAAGCATGTCTTAGGAGATTTTTGTTCGGTTAGTTTTTGCCTAGAATGTATGCTAGGATGTTAAAGTTGCTGTTTTTTTAATGTAAAGATGTGATATTTGTGTGTCATCACATGTTTTGGCTTATGACTTTACATGAGAATGCATGATTTCATATTTTGTGTTAAAAGAGTGTTTTCACATATGTTTTAAGCATACTTTAGGATGGTTTAGGTATTTCTTTAGTCATATAGAGAGTCTTTGCATTTATATGTGTTCGATAGATTGAAAACTTAATCTTTTATGATTTAATATGGATAAGTATCTTTGTATGCATATTGTGCTTATGTGGTTCAATGTTTATTGGTTCGAGGGAGCTTGTGAAGGTATGATTCTTCCCTTGTGATTTAATTTTAATGCACATGATGGTATATGTTCATATTAAAGAATGAAAGTATGTTTTTTAGTTAATTATCGCATATTTGCTTTATAGAAAGCATGCTTTGTAACTAGGGTTGTTTTTGCATATTTTTGGCATTACATTAGGGTGTTTTTAGGTATGTTTAAGTTGCTGTCCAATGGCTTAAACATCCTTTAATCACTTTAGTTTAATGTATTTTTAGGCATTTAGGTTAGAAATTGATTCTATGACAACTTAGCAAAGGTTAGGATCACTTTTTTTGCATCATTCTAGGTTTGTTTTGCATATTTAGATGTGTTAAAGTTGCTGTCCATTCTTGTTAGTATGTTTAGGAAGTATTTTAGTTAGTGTTAGAGTCTAGATACAAGTAAGAAAGGTATTTTAGAGACCCTAGGGTTGGGTGGGGTGTCTTACCTCCCTAGAACTCCTTTGAGATAAGGGATTATCCTCAAAATTCAATTTTTTGGTTTAATTAGAATTTTAGTCTAGAAGAGACTCTCTTGAAAGGTATTTGGATAAGAAAAGAGTTGTATTTTGCAAAGAATTGTTTTTGAGAAAGAATTGTGTTTAAATAAGAGGTCTCTTTCGATTAAAATTTAAGTAGATTTTAAAGGATAATTGAAGATAGTTCCCTATCTTATGATGAGTCCTAGGTAGTTCGAACTACGATGGACTTTGATCTCTATCAGGACACTGGTAAAGTACGTATGCAGCCAATAAGTCCAATATTAGGTTAACTGTATGTCTCCTAAGGTCTGTAGGATTGTGTTTGTTTTCTTATTATTTATTATTATTATTCATGTATTATTATTCCTATTTTTGTGGTTGATTAGATAATTAGGATTGTTGTGATAAGATTTTGATAAAGCCCAAAAGTAATTAGGAGACCTTTAATTAGGGTGAGATAGGTGCCTATAGGATGCGTTCTAGAACCTTCCTATCTCATAACCTAGCCCCTAGATCCAACTTTGGTTCGAAGACTTGCTTTTCCTTAGATATGGAGTCATTGTTTTATTGAAAATAAAACTCTTTTTTTTTTTGTTTCCTTATTCCTTAAAAATAAGGTGGCGACTTATCAAACTCCATTCCTTTTTCAAAACCCAATCTAAGTGGATTCCGACAATAGAGAATGACGATTAGGATTGGATGAGCTTGAGTGGATAATAGAGAAGGATAAACATGTAGATAAAAGAGAAGAATAAATATAGAATGATAATGAATTATCTACAATCCATGATGATAGTGAATCCAATTCTAAAACAAGTGAGCCGACGAGGGTTCTTGGCGGGTTCACACATGAGGTGCGAAAATGGTGCATCCCAAGAACCTATTATGTGAGGCATGCATCATTCAATTGACCATACTAGTGCGAATGGTGGGTGTGACTTAACTAATAATATACTACCCAAGAAACTAGTATGTGAGGGTATTATATTATAGAGGCTAAAGGATGATTGGAACTTGGTTTGAGAAGCATTAGGATAAAGTGTTTATAGAAACTTTATTAAATTGCCAGTTGTTTTAAGACTTCTTAATTAACATTTTATATTGTTTTAAATACTCAGTTTTTTTAAAACAAATAATCTATGATATTGGATATTTTAGATTATTTCTGGCAATTGATTAAAAGTTCTTTACTCTTTATGAATGTTTTGAATAAATGCATAAAATGGTATATAAGGATTCAACTTTGAGGATCACATTAATAAATGAATTTTGATTCATTAATTAATATGAACCAATCACCTTATTTTATAAGGAGATTAAAAGGATAATACATAAGATGTATAAACCTTGAATTTTAGTTTGTATACTTCATATCTATTTGAATATTTGAAAGTGTTCAAATGATTCAAAACTATGAATATTTGAAGTGTTCAAATGATTCATATGAAGTAAAACTAAAAGAAAAATATTGAAAATATTTGGTTGAATCTTATATTACTAATTGACCGTAAATATGTTAAACGATAAAGTTTGGAGATTATTTGGGAATATGAGATATTTCAAATAAACTTCAAAAGTTTGTTTTCTCAAATAAAGAGTTATTGGAAAACAATGTTTCCACAATAGTTGAGAACTATACCTTGATAAAACATCAAAAGGAATTTTATGTTATTTAAAAGTTTAATACATGAAATACCTCGTTGCAAATGGGAAAGTGGGAGCATGCGAGTCATCTATATTATTCTTGACTTTCTTTATAAAGTTCATACTTAAAATACTAGCGTAGTATTTGTGAACCTGCCAAAGCTGTTGGCTCTTTTGTTTTAGAATTTGATTCACTATCATCATGGATTGTAGATAATTCATTATCCTTCTTTTTTATCTACATGTTTATCCTTCTCTATTATCCATTCAAGATCATCCTATCCTAATCATCCTTCTCTATTGTAGGAATCCACTTAGATTGGATTTTAAAAAAGGAAAGGAGTTTGATAAAAACACGGGAATCTCCACCTTATTTTTAAGGAATAAGGAAACCATAAAAAAGAGTTTTCTTTTCAATAAAACAATGACTCCATAGTTGGAAAAGCATGGTCTTCGAATCAAAGTTGGATTCGGAGGCTAGGTTATGAGATAGGAAGGTTCCAGAACACATCCCGTAGGCACCTATCTCACCCTAATTAAAGGTCTCCAAATTACTTTTGGGCTTTATCAAAACCTTATCACAACAACACAAATTATCTAATCAACCACAAAAAATGAGATAATAATACTGTAACACCCCAAACTGACGCTACTAAGGAACCTCCCGGGTAGGTCAACACGTGTCAATTAGGGATACAACCTGATAAGCTCATCCATATTTCCACACAGAAATAAAAAGGATTTATATAACAAAAGTGAAATGCGAGAGTGTTCAACATGTAATGTTCCCAAGTGTCAAATGCATATAGTAAAATATATCCGCAATATGTAATAATGTGCTAACATCCCTGGCACATAGGTAGAATATTATATAACTAACAGTCCAAA
>JAESVK010062823.1:764-19248 GCA_017140935.1 Hamamelis virginiana
ATCCTAAAAAGGCGGGGATGCTGTTGTGGTTAAGATGGTTGAGTACCCTAAAATGAGGTAGCCATCTGTTATGTGAATGGTTGATGTTTTGCAGGAAAAGCAGGACAGAGAGATGGTTGAGTACCTTAAAAATGAGGTAGCCATCTGTTATGTGAATGGTTGATGTTTTGCAGGAAAAGCAGGACAGAGAAATGGTTGAGTACCTTAAAAATGAGGTAGCCATCTGTTATGATGAAATGGTGAAATGGTGAATCCTAAAATAAGGTTACCATTAGTGTGAATGGTTGAGGTTTTGCAAGAAAAGCAGAACAGAGAAAATGACAGGTATGACTGCATGAGCATTGCATCGTATATCTGTCATATGCATAAAGCATGCAGGTACAGTAAAATTATTTATTGTGAAAAAGTGATGGATATATTCTGTAATATATATAAATGAATTACAGATATGATGATTTATTTATGTGATATTTGGCAGATGATAAAATTTGTTGACAGATATGAGAATATGGAAGGATGTGAATATTTCTGAATGTATTGAGAGAAGAAGATATTGTATTCTTGTAATATGAATAACAATAATAAAAATGACTCACCGTGGACTAGGCAAATTTTGCTGAACCACGTAAATCCTGGTGTTTGTTTATTTTTCTGCTATGTGTTTTCTTTAAGAGGATGACACGTTATCAGCATGAGACTCTATCCAACTCAGTAAACTAAATGGATGTTTTTGGAATTTGGGTACATTACGGGACTGTACTCAGGATACAAACTAGTACTCAGCGCTATCTTTAATTGTTGAGATGTTGAAAAAAATATTTAAAGACTTCCGCACGCGTATTTTGAAAAACTGTGTTAATTTTAAAAAGAAATTACTCAAAAGATAAGCGCTTGGTGTTTTATGTCACTGTGGCATTTCCGCATAGGGGTAACCCTGTGTGGGGTGTTACATTAATCCAAAAAGGGCAAAGCCCCAAAGAACAAAGAAACCGAGGCCACAAAAACCTGCGGAAAAACGGACAGAACCTCCTCTAAAACAGGGCCAAAAGCAAGAAAAACCTGCTTAAAAGACAACAGAAAAACAATAAAAAACAATAAAAATAAACACAGCCCACAGCCCGGGCACCAGCAAACCAACAAACCACAAACACAGACGCCCACAGCCCGGGCACAAGCAACCAAAGAACAACTCCAACAAGAAGACAACCCACCCTAGCGCTTTAAAATATTACAAGGAAAAGCCCATCTATCGCACATAGATCTATTGCTAGGATTATCAACAATATCATGAAAACTAGACACTATGTTCCTCACATCATTACAGATTAAAGAAAAAATATTATCAGAACTGATGTACAAATTTTCATGGATTCTCGCATTTCTTTGCCTCCAAATAATGTAAATAGTAGCAGCCCAAGCAATCCTTCTGATGGTGGAGCAAAAAGACTTCCCTTTACAAGCACTAAACCATAGAAACTCATTTTCCCAAGACCTAGGAATTCTGTTGTGACCACACAATCTCAGCACCTTTCCCCAAATCCGGGCAGTAAAGCTACATCCAAAAAAGAGATGATTCCTATCTTCACCATCAGCCCTGCAAAACACACAAGACATAGAAGAGATAATGCCCCATTTCAAAAGCTTATCTTGGGTAGTCAACCTGTTAAGAATAGCCAGCCAAGCAATAAAAGAGTGTCTTCTGATAGATTTCGAAAACCACACCACATTATGCCAACAAACCACCTGGCCAGAATTCCGAATATGATTCCAAGCAGAACTAGTAGAAAATATCCCATTGGAAGAAAGAGACCATATCACAGTATCCTCCCTCCTACTACTAAGAGGCGGACACTCAGCACAACTATTACGAATGGCAATAAGATCAGAAGTGTTAGTAATAGGCCAATTCCAACCATTATCGGACAAAATACAAGACACTTTAGCCTGCAAAGGAATAGCAGCATCATAGACCACACGGGACCCAAAGCATTGCAACAAAGGACCAGAAGGATGCCAATTATCATACCACAAAAAAGTCGAAACACCATTGCCAATCTTATGCTCTTGGGGGTTTTCGCGCGTGGACCTACAGGTTGGTAGTGTGGGTTTTAATATTGGTTTTGTTATTATTTCTGCCGCCTGGAGCTAAGGGTCCTTATTATCTGTTGTTGGTAAGGAAGTGGGTCTTTCCCGTTTGTGAGTGGTTCTTAAGTGGATTTTCCCATGATGCTTGGTTTGGTCAAGTGCTACATTCGATGTAGTTGATGACTTTTAAGCTTGGAGGACAAATGTTGCTGTGGTGTTCTCGATTTTTTGCATCTTGCTGGCTTCTTGTTTTATGGATTACATTATTGCGGAGCTCAGAAGTTGCGTATTTGATGCGAGTTTTTTATATACAAATCCCTATTACCGCATCAATAAGCTGTGATTATGTTTGCTTTTGCTTATAATGCTTGTGAAAGTTTTAGTGCTTGTAATGTCGGTAAAATGCTAGAAGGTTGGTTGTGGACCTTCCTTAGCATTTGTTTCTTTTTTCCTAGCCTCTTGGGTTGTAAGAGGTGTTTCTTTTGTAGGCTAGGGAGATTGGTTAGCCTTTGGGCTTTTAAGCTGCGGCTTGTCGCCAGGATGGCTTTTGTGCTATAATTCTTTTTTTGGTAAATATATTTCTTAATTATCCAAAAAAAAAAAAAAAAAAAAAAAGATAAGGGGCCGTGCCACATCTCTCAACTGAAGGATTTTTATCTTTATAAATGGTGTTGTAGGATTTACTTTGCCGTCACAACTTAAACATTATGCACATAGAGAAGAATATATATTTTTTTTTTTGATAATTAAGAATATATTAAAAACCAAAAAAGGAACAACAGCACAATGCCAACCAGGCAACAAGCCAAAGCTTACAAGCCCAAAGGCCAACCAATCACCCTAACCTACAAAAACAAAACCTCATACAACCCAAGAGGCTAGGGGAAAAGAACAACAAAACTAAGGACGTTCAACACCCTTCCTTCTAGCATTTTTGAAGTCTTTCAACTTTTCTTGTAATCTCAATCTTGTAGAAATAGGAGGGTCAACGTCAGGATCACATTCTAGAGAAGGATCAGAATCGATGGCAAAGGATAGCACCTCAAACGAATTCTTCCCATTCACTGGGCAATCATAAGGCTTAACAGCCTTACTAACAAAACTAGATTTCTCTCTGAGATTTTTTGTTGGAATTTCTGTCCACACATCAGGATCGGAGCTTTTATCTGAGCTAGTAACCGGGGACACAACCACCTTAGGGATAGCCTTTGGAGCAGGAGGGATGCTACTCTTGACCTTCCACACCTGTTTTGTAATAGTTGGCTTGGCTAAGGGGCATTTCAGGGAAGAATGCCCAAAGGTCTTACAATTGACACACCTAGAGGGCTTCCACGGAATCTCAACTATAATTTTTGAAGTCACTCCCTTCCCCAAATCTAACACCAACGAGTTTGGGATATCCGAATCAGCATCAATTTCCACACAAATTCTCGCGAAATTATCCAAATCAACAAAAAGAGGATTACCAAGGATGCTACCAACAAATTCCAAACCTTCAATAGAGCGCAAGACTATTGGCAGATTTTTTAAATTAATCCAAACTGGAATTTTAGAAAAATGCTCCTTTTTTAAAACCATTCCACAATGCCATCGCTTAATCACCATAAGCTTTCCAACAATGTAAGCTGGTTCGCCATTCAAAATATTTTCCAGGGCTAATTCATTACTAGCTTTGAAAAGAAAAAAACCCGGTTCAAGCTTGATAATCTCAATCACATCATCACCCCAAGTACGACTTGCCCAAGCGTTCACCAAAGAAAATGGTAAATTTTTATCAAAAATGTGACCCACAAAAGCGTTCTCCCATAATTTCTTGCCCACTTTAATTAAAGCTTCAGGAATTGTAAACATACCATTAGAAGCACTACCCACATCTTTCCTCAAGAGTTTCTTCAAATTAGCTTTAGGTTTGCTCCAAATAGAGGGAAAGGAATTCTTGTCCAAACCAAGCTTAGAAGGCTTTAAAGGAGGGAAGTCAGACCCCACAAGATGAGCTCCCCTTCTTTGATTAGCATGACCAGAATACCTATCATCCTTACGAGCTTGAAGGGATGCATGTTCGAATTCTAGAAATTGAGAACATGCTTGCATGGGTTCAACATGCCCACGGGCAGCACTTACTAACACACTAGAAGCACCCACATTCTTAGCCACTTGAGAAGATAAAATACAATCATTATTTACTTCCTTGTCCTTACCAAGCTCATGAGCTGGAGATGCTGCCCCCTCAAATTGCGAATTCCCACCAGCAAGATCATGATATAGAAAATCAGTATGTCTTACTTGTTTCTCAAACCCGGCCCCACTAGAGGAAAGAGACATATGGGATGTATTTAATGAATTTACACCACATGGATTGTTAATTGAAGATAAATCCACCCCACTCACACATTCACCAGATTCCAAACAACCTTCCATAACAGCAGCCCCACGTGATATAATGTCACATGCATTTAATGCAAAGGGAGAAGGTCCTGCAACAAGAGAAGCGCCAAACGAATCTGCCCCTCCAGCAACATCACTTGGATTTTCAAAGCCAACTAGATTATCCACTTGTCCACGTGATAGAGACTCATGAGCTGCATTTAATGCAAGCTCACCCACTAAAGAACTATTAGCATCAACTTGCAAATCAAAATCATGAGAGCTGCCCCCACTAGTGTGACATGCATTTAATGCATTTCCAACACAATGCAAGCTACCAAGAACCACCTTTTCTTGCTGAACAAAACGTTGAGGATTGGCCCCACATGATTTCACTTTTCCAGTACTGAACACGCTGCCAAGACTCCTGCCATGAACTAAGTCAGACACTACCCCCAAATTGCTTCTCAAACAACTGCTAATAGGCTTGACTTGACGAGATGGGGACGAACCTTCCACATCAAATGATGACTCTGCCACAGCCTTGCACAGTAACAGTAGAGCCTTCATCACCATGAGAACAAAATAATTCATTAAAATCATGCACGGCAGTTAAAGTCTCTGCAACAGTAACCTCACCACCTGGGTTAGGCGCAACAGGGACAGGTAAAACATCATTAGAGGCTGCAGTAGCAAGGCTAGACAATGACGGGAATTCTTCACAAGCTGAAATGGTTACAGTGTTCTTGGTATCCACACCAAACGAGGATGAGTTTCCCTGCATCTCAGCTAAATTAGTTCCTTCATCTTTACAAGAAGACTGCAACTCTACAACATGAGCAAGAGAATCAACAGCATCTTCCAATCCGTCTTCATCATCACTGTCTCTACACAAGGAGTAGTCTTCATGGCTGCCACAAGAACAAGAAGCTCCACTACTACAATCATCATCTTCCACACCTGCATCGTGCTCAACATTACCTTGCATGTCAACCTTACTGTTTTCGCCAACACTAACAGAAATTGGCCCACTAGAATTCACAAGGGACTCAAGCTTAACAAGATCTTCACAGCTAAGAAGAGCCTGGCCTTTCCTGGCAAGTAAGACATCAAGTCCTCGCTTGACAACAAGGCACTCCTTCAGATCTTCCCTATTGCAAATCTTGTCTAAAAGCATTTGAGCAACCATATTCTCATTGCAATCGTTAAGCTTCATAATATGGAGAACGTGCCTAACCTCAAGAGGATCAATGACACCCGGATTGCACATAGAACCTCCAACATCAGGGCCAATCGGAGCAACAGCAGATGGCAAAACCTGGGATCCCACACCAGAAGCCTCTGCTGGAGTTTTATCAAGGAACACCTTGAGAGACATTTTAGAACCTCCTTTCTTTCCAGAATTTGTAATACCCTAAAAATTTTATTGTGCTGTTTTTATTAGTTTAAATAAAGTTGGGAGTATTTTATAAGTTAAGAGGTTTTAAAATTTTAAAATTATATAAAGTTTTGTGGGTAATTAAAAAGGTTTTATAAGCTGAGGGCCCCCTAGCAATTTAAGCAAATCGAATTTCTTTATATTGCAAGAAGACCCCTGGTTTTTTTCTTTAAAAACCCATGACCAGTCTCACTTCTCTCTCATTTTTCACTCATCAGATTGAGAGTTTGAGAGGGAAACGTGAGAGGGTGTGACTGGGGTGGAGTGGTGGCCGGACCTCCACCAGGTTTCTTGCCGGATTCTTGCATTTCCAGCCATAGTAAGGTGAGTTCCTTGCATGCATGTCAGTTCGCTGCTTCCTTTCTATTTGGGTGATTAAATCTCTTCTATTTTTTCTTCAAAATCCTTTAAATAGTTTCTGTTCTAGTTGAATCCGAAGAGGATTCATCTTGCATGCAAATAAAGTTTGGTTTTTATGGATTTATTTGTCATGCATGTAAATTTAAAAGAGTTTTTTTTTTTTTTATGATCTGAGCATTTGTTCTTGAGAATAATGGGTTTTGTTTCAAAAAAAAAAAACTGGGTATCGAACAATGGATTTTATGATTTTGGGTTTGCATATAGTTCCATGTCAGTAGTGATGTATTTGAGTTAGATTTGAACATGCATGGCACTGGTCTTGAGATTTTTGAAGTTTAAACAACATTCATGGAAGTCTCTGTTTTGGAAACATGCATTTCGGACTGTGCAAATCTCGGATTCATGGTGGTTTTTCTTCATTTCCAAATCTGAAGGGTATATTTGGTTTAATTTGAGCTTGCATGAAGTGATTTTTCAGCTGGGGTGGTTTGATTTGGAATTTCGGGTGACTGTGTAGATCAGTGTAGAGGGAGCCGTGAGCAGCAGCAGCCATGGCTGCTCTGTTTGTGTTCCAACTTGAGTATTTTGCAAATCCTTTTTGTGTCTACCTTGCATGTGGCTAGTTAATGTCCCAGAAAATTTTATTCATTTGCATGTGACTTGTGGGCAGCTATGAAGCTTCATTTTTAAAACTTTTTAATACTTATAAAGATGATGATGCTCACGGCTGCCATGGAAATATTTTGAATTCAAGTTTTGAAATTTTGTTTTGTTTCAAATATGAGTTTAACCTTGTTGCATGTGGGATTATTTTGAGGCTATCAAAGGCTATTTAGAGGCTTAAAGAGGGGCTGGACTGAGGCCACTGTGAGCTCCGGCCATGACAGGCCCAGCCGTGACAAACTTATGGCTTTTCATTTTTGGAGTTTTAAAGTGTACATATATATATGTGTGAACCAAGGCTTTTAAACTAATTTATTTTTGATGCTAACATAATTCTTTTAAACTTGTTTTTTTTTTGAATAATTAAGAATATATTAAAAACCAAAAAAGGAAATACAGCGCAAATGCCATCCTGGCAACAAGCCAAAGCTTAAAAGCCCAAAGGCCAAACAAACACCCTAACCTACAAAAAACCTCAAACAACCCAAGAGGCTAGGGGAAGAAAAAAACAAAACTATGGACGTTCAACACCCTTCCTTCTAGCATTTTTGAAGTCTTTCAACTTTCCTTGTAATCTCATTCTTGTAGAAACAGGAGGGTCAACATTAGGATCACATCCTAGAGAAGGATCAGAATCAATAGCAGAGGATAGCACCTCAAACGAATTCTTCCCATTCACAGTGCAATCATAAGGCTTAACAGCCTTACTAACAATACCAGATTTCTCTTTGTGATTTTTTGATGGAATTTCCGTCCACACATCAGGATCGGTGCTTTTATCAGAGCTAGTAACCGGGGACACACCCACCTTAGGGATAGCCTTTGGAGCAGTAGGAATGCTACCCTTGACCTTCCACACCTGTTTTGTAATAATTGGCTTGACTAAGGGGCATTTCTGAGAAGAGTGCCCAAAGATCTTACAATTGCCACATCTAGAGGGCATCCACGGAATCTCAATCAAAATTTCAGAAGTCACTCCCATCCCCAAATCAAGCATCAATGAATTTGGGACATCCTTATCAGCATCAATCTCCACACAAATTCTCGCGAAATTCGCCAAATCAACATAAAGGGGATTACCCAGGATGCTACCAACAAATTCCAAACCTTCAATGGAGCGCAAGACTATTGGCAGATTTCTTAAATTAATCCAAACTGGAATTTTAGAAAAGTATTCCTTTTGTAAAACCATTCCACAATGCCATCGCTTAATCACCATAAGCTTTCCAGCAATGTAAGCTGGTTCGCCATTCAAAATAGTTTCCAGGGCTAATTCATTACAAGCTTTGAAAAGAAAAAACCCCGGTTCAAGTTTGATAATCTCAATCACATCATCACCCCAAGTACAACTTGCCCAAGCATTCACCAAAGAGTAGGGCAAATTTTTATAAAAAATGTGACCCACAAAAGCGTTCTCCCATAATTTCTTGCCCACTTCCATAATAGCTTCGGGAATTGTAAACATACCATTAGAAGCATTACCCACATCTATCTTCAAGAGGTTCTTCAAGTTAGCTTTAGGTTTGCTCCAAAAAGAGGGAAAGGATTGCTTGTCCAAACCAAGCTTGGAAGGCTTTAAAGGAGGAAAATCAGACCCCAAAGGCTGAGCTCCCTTCCTTTGATCAACATGACCAGAATACCTAACATCCTTACGAGCTTGAGGGGAAGCCTGCTTGGATGCAAGAATTTGAGAACAAGCTTGCATGGATTCAACATGCCCACGGGCAGCACCTACTAGCTCACTATAAGCACCCCCAAAAATTACCTCCTTACCCTTACCAAGCACGTGACCTAGAGGATCAGCCCCATCAGTAGCATGTGCATGCAGCCCAGTTGCATCATAATTAAAAGGATGACACGATTCTTTCAAAGCATGCCTTACATTAGCTAACTCATCACATGCACCAGCAGATCTACGGGGAGGTCTTGGAGTCGAAGCATGCGAAGCATGCATAGCATGCACTCCATCACAAGAGCTGGAAGAGTTGGTAGCGTGAGCAGCTGGGGTACCTTCCAAAGCACTCAAAGACGCTGCAACAGCTTCTCCACTTGCATCCAAAAAAGTGGCGGCAACTCTAGAAGATTGACATGCATTAATTGCATTTAATTCATTCACGCCACTACCCCCATTCGCAAGGTCAGTAGTCAAAAGCATATGAGGCCCGGTCCCACATGAAGCGCCACGTGCCAAAGAAGAGTGACTTTCACTCAATGCGTAATGAGCATTTAAATTCAAATCAGAAGCCACCAAAACTTGCTGACCAAAACAATTAGGAATTGCCCCACGTGGTTTAACAAAACCACTTAACTCCCGCGCCACATCACCATCTTGAGATGCGACCCTTCCACTTTGCAAATTAGATAAATTAATATTAGAGGGATATAAAACCGCACCCGCGCCACCATTTGAAGATTTTAAAAAGTTTGAATTCTGACCATGCACACCACGGACAGCAACCTTGGGCCCCACATCATCATGTACATCCACCGAACCTTCTAAAGAATTAAAATTATCCTTCCCATGGGCAAAGCCAGGTATATGCGCAATAGCAGGGTCAATTGAGGTTGCGTGCTCACTTGGATAACCCACACCAACTGACTGGACAACAGTGGGTTTAGAGCCTAAAACCCGTGACTGGGGGGAAGAGAGGGAAACGTGGGCTTCATGCTCACCAAGAGCAACAACAGGAGCAAGATGACACGTTGCATGCAAAGCATGCACACTGTCATGGTCAGATACAACACCAGGAAAGCCAAACCCAATCGAATCACGTGACAAACCATGCCCAGCAGCTCCACAAGATAGAACCTTCTGATCTGAATTAAAAGTGTTGATGTCAGCAGAGTCCCTATCACAAATGGACGAACAGAAGGCAGCTTTCTCCAAACCAGAACCAACCAAGGGAGTTGGATTTCCACCATATGTACGAGGCGGAGTAACATGTGTTGGGCCAACTGGACTTCCACACACTGCAACTCGATGTGAACAAGAATCCAGGTTAACCATGGGAGATGGCACCGCTCCCAAGAGGGAAGGACGAGACTGCACTTCATGAGTAGATCCTGCAAACGCAGCAGGAACAAGGATATCTGACTTCCCATAGCCTGCAGTGCTAGAGGTGGCGTGGGCAGAAGAGAGGACACCACCAACTACCAAAGAAGAAATCCCATGCATCTCTTCAAAGCTACACCCGTCTTCTTTAAAGACAGAGCCATGAGAAGTGGAAGCATTAACAGTGAGAGAAGGATCGAAAATGGCAGGACTCACATTCTCAACAACAGCTCCACCATCCACAGTCCCCACCTCAGAATCTAAGTCACTATCGCGGCACAAAGTACATTCATCGAGGCTACCACAAGAACACGAGGGACCACTACTGACATCATCACCATCCTCAACGGCCTGCCCTAAATCACTGCCTTCAACACAGGGCATAGCAGCATTTCCACTAACCAAAATCAAGCTTTCAACTATGTTAACACCAGGACCAACACTTACAGATGAGACTCCCTCATTACCTTCACACCCAGCACCAGCACCACCACTATCTCTACCAAACCCGGGACCAGTAGAACAAGAATATAAAATGGCATCAAGCTCTTTGCCATCAGCCAATGCTTTACCTTCTCGAGCTAGCAAAACTTCTAGACCCATTTTGACAATAGCACACCTTGGCAGATCCACCCTCGCACGGATCTGGTTGCAAAGAACAGAAGCAAGCTCTACAAGATTCCACTTCTTGATATCCAACAGCTTGAGAACAGCCTTAACCTCATACGAATCAACCTCAACGGGTTTGCTTGTGGCATTAACACCACCCTCAACAGAGACATTTTCATGAAAGTCCTTAAGTGACATCTTAGAACCAAGCTTCAAACCAGAATTCTTCCCCATAAATCACAAGGACAGAACAAAATAACCAAAGAAAAAACAAGAACAATGAAAACAAGATCAAACCATGATCACACAGATAGATAAAACCTAATGCAAGAGAGAAAAGAAGGGAAATCACCCAACCCCAGCTTTAAACTTGTTTTTGCTTTTGAATAGTTTTGAAGTTTTTGAAATGAGTAGCAGGTTGTTCCTCGTGAAGAAGACAACCTCAAATTTTTTTTTATCTTAAGGGCCAAATTACGAAAATGCCCCTACACTTACCAAATTAAACCTTTTTGATAATTTTCGACTTCGAACTTCAAACCTCCATAACTTTTGCATATGAGCTCCGATTTTCGCGTACTTTATATGTACGGAAAGCTCTCGGAGTCTAGTTTTTAAATACTAGGTTTATTTTGTTAGGCAGGGACTTATGCATGTCTTTATTGGTCAATGTTTCAGATCAGGATAGTCCCGATAACTATCCCTTCGCGAGTTAGTTTGCATTTCACCCAGACACTGCTAGGAGTTATTTGCCCAGTCCAGTAGGATACAAACCTCTCTAACTCTAATGATATATGATTTGAAACTGCATGAAATGCTGGTTTGATTATAAACTTGTATTGTTTTATGAATAACTATGATACAGGGAACATAGCTGTTTATAAATACTTGTTTTTTTTGGATAATTAAGAAATATATTTACCAAAAAAGAATTACAGCGCAAATGCCATCCTGGCGACAAGCCGAAGCTTAAAAGCCCAATGGGCCGACCAACCACCCTAACCTATAAAAGAAACCTCTTACAACCCAAGAGGCTAGGGGGAAGAGAAACACAAATACAAATACTATGGAAGATCAAACCTTCCTATTTGCATTTAAAAAGTCAAAACTAGACTTGTAAACACATCAACCGACATTACAATATGGCAATAAAAATGAACAAAGCCGGTCAAACGGTCGAAAGCACGACCATCAAATCCATCAGGGGCAAGCATAGACAAAGACCATGAGCACGGCAGCACGGAGAAACAGAGGCGCATAAACCGATGCACTAGAGGACCAGCATGCACACAAAGATCATGCAACCACCATGCGCACGACCCACATCCATCAGCTCGAACCTAACACCTTGCGGTTAACCAAAACAGGCCTAAATTGAAGATTAGGAGGAGCAAACCAGCCATGCTTCAGATAACACTCACGTGAGAAGGAAAAACACAATCCACGGCACACAAGGACAGCCACGGTTCATCCCCAATAACCCCATGCGCAAGGTCAGCAAACGCGCATCAAAAGGATGCGGATTGCCCATATAACCACAAAGCCACAAGAGGTGCTCAAAAACCACAAAGCCACGTGATAGGTAGCATGCACCAGGCATGCACCAACCCATTTCGCTAGCAGCTTAAAAGAAAATAATAAGTCCAATGCATTAATGCATTAACCAAGAATAATTGCACCACTTTCCACAACAGGCCAATCATCTTGAGGGGCCCCACATGTAAACAATAATCAATATGCTAAAAGACAAGCCACCCAAAGTCTCCCATTCGCACTAGCGTGTAAAAAAAGCTTTCAAGCTTTCACGTGTAAAAAAAGCTTTTAATGCATTTAATGCAATTAAAGCTTTCAAGCTATCACGCCACATGTCAAAAAGGAATCCAAAGTCTCCCATACTCACTAGCGTCAGATTGCAAAAAGCCAACCAAAGCACCATCATCTCCACGTGGAGTAGAAGATATACATGCATTTATTGCATTCAAAGCATAATGCTTACACGCCATCTAAAACAACATGAGCAGCCACAATTAATACAAACCCCGCCACCCACGCAACTCAACACATGGCAGAGGGAACAAGGCGAGAAGAGCATGCCCAATGAGAACATCCACATACGCAAGCTTCAAGAAATAAAGCTGCTGGAGAATAGCACCTGCCACGCACCAAAAGATGGACCCGCGTGCACCAGTAGGACCCAAGACATGGACCCAATCTCACCACACCCGAGGCAAGCACCCAAACTTTGATATGAGAAGCCAAGCCTGCACACGCAGACTTAAAACCCCTTGAAGAGCGTGAACTCAATAAAGTAACACCCAAGAGGGCTGTCCTCCACTTTGAAAACCACGTACACATCTGCATGATAACCCACAGCAAACGTGGTTTTGAAAAAACCACTAATCACCATTGTTCACCACCAAATGAACCAGCAACTGCGACAAAAAAGAACAACATAGAAGCAGAAGAAACCCAACAGCAAACCCGTGGTTGGGAAACCACTAACTGCAGACCCGTGAATGGAGAACCACAACTGCACACATCTGAGAACAGACACCAGCAGGCAACCCACAACATAATCTAATAAACTTGGATCTGAAACCAGATTCAAACCACAAGAAGAAACCAACAAAACTAGAGCGCAAAAAATAGATGCTCCCGAGAGAAGCACTCCAGCAAGTGCACCACCATCAAAGGAAACCAAGGTCAAGAGCATGGCCAATCAAAGGAGAAGAGAACCCTCTTTAAAACCAGCAGATCTGTAGCTAACCGCGAGCTACTCGCAAAGAAGAAGGTCACAGCGGACCTAGATCTGAATAAAACGAGTAAGACTCCCTCGAATGGTGCTAGATGACAGCTCGGCCCGCGAAGGTGGAAAAAAACACAAGCCGAGCGCAGCTAGGGGACCCAAAGCAACCCGGCTCTAACCACCAGAGTGTAAAACAGCCCCCCAGGAGGGGATAGACACCCTTTGAAAGAGGAACAAGTTCCCCAAACACAAACCACAAACAAAGCAAACAACATCAGTCCAAAAACTAATCGAACAGAGGACAAAGCTGGGTAACAACAAACAAGAAAAGAACAAGAAAGGAAAACAGGAAAGTGAAAACCCAAAGCTAACATCCAAAGCTAACACCCACCCCCCAAAGGGGGGTAGCACCTCTCGAGAGCTTCTCTCTCTACATTTTTAAATTTTTTAGTGCTATTTATAAATACTTGGTGTGGCGTGTTTGTATCTGTTTTGTGAACATAAATGATGGCATATGGTTTACTTACTTCGTCTTTGTTTTGAATGATGACGATGATATTCTGAAATAATGATTTGATACACATATATGCCACTCACTGATACTTTACATGCTCGCTTTGGAGAATTTGTTTAAAAATTTATATTCTTACTGTTTTATATGCCTGCTTGGCAAACCTATATGTTTTCATGCTGTTAAGCATGGTTCAGGCTCAGTTGATATGCAGGGACATCACATATTTACATTCGACAGTTGGCCATACATTCTAGGCAATTGATCGACTTCTCTCGAGAGGTTTTGACCTTATAAAGGTCGGTTTTGGCTGTCGTTGTGCCGGGGGCCCGAGAACAACGTGGTTTTGGTTGTCGTTGTACCGGAGGCTTATTAGCCTGAGAACAGCGTTCTGATTATTTTAGGAGCCTGGTTTTCGAAATGATGAATATTATACTGTGTTTATAACTGATCTAAACCCACACCTTTTCTTATGTTGATTTGTGAACTGGATATAAATTGTCTATTTATAATGTTCCTTGTATCGGTATTATTATTGTTGGTTGAGATTGTATTCCTACTGGGCATTCCAAGCTCATGCTGTATTTTATGCAGCAGGTTTTCAGGTTTCTAGTAGAGGTCCAATGGTAGGAAACTCTACTCAGGTTGCATTGGGATTTGCAGTGTTCTGGGCAGTCGTGCATCGGGCAGTCTAGCTTGCATTTGAGTTATCTGTATTTCGAGCTATCAATTTATTTCCTTAGTAGCCTATATGCCAGGGATGTTGGCATTAAGCTTGGTACTTTTGACTCTTTACTTGTTGTATTACTCGTATTTGGGCATGCATGCACTAGAACACATCATTTCATGTTGTTATAAATTATCCTTTCTTTATCCTGTGTATGGAAATATGAATGAGCAGTACAGGTTGTACCTACATCTTGACACGTGTCGACCTGCCCGGGATGGTCGGTATAATGGTCAGGTTGGGGCGTTACAGAATTCTTACCCATAAAAACAAATAAAAGATAACAAACAACACAGGCAAGATCAAACCAATCAAAGGACCAACTAAAAACAGAAAACCACTCTAAAAACAGCAAGACTGAAGCCAAAACACATGAGGGAAGTCACCCTATCCCAGAGCTTCTCTCACTAGAAAGCTCCATTTTTTCCTCTCGTGTTACGTCAAGGGTATGGAGTTTCTTGAGAAGAATATTTGCGAGAGTCTAGTTAATACATTGTTGAATGTGACGGGAAAGTCGAAGGACAACGCTAAGTCTCGTGCAGACTTAAATAAGTTAAATATTAGGCACGCTTTGCATGTGGATGAGGGTGCAAGGTCCTTGCCTCCAGCGCCTCACACCTTATCGAAGGCAGAGAAAAAGCTTTTTTGTTCTAGGCTACGAGACTTAAAGCTACCCGATGGTTACTCCTCAAATATCGGGAATTGTGTCTCCGTAGAGGAGTGCAAAATAGTAGGTCTCAAGTCCCATGACTGTCATGTATTGTTGCAGCAGCTATTGTATGTAGCATTGAGGGGATCTTTACCAAAGGGCACAAGAAATGCAATATTCCGACTGTGTGCTTTCTTCAATGAACTATGCCAGCGGGTGTTAGACAGAAATAGAGTCGAGGTGCTTGAAGACAATATTGTAGAGACTCTATGCATGTTTGAGAGATACTTCCCTCCATCATTCTTCGATATTATGATTCACCTGTCAATCCATGTGGGACGGGAAGCACGTCTTTGCGGGCCAGTCCAATATCGCTAGATATATCCATTCGAGAGGTGGTCCACTATCATTTTATTTGTATATCTTTGCACTTCATAGTGTTTATAGTATCGCAAGTTAACAACTGCTTTTATTTTGCGTTTTTAGATACATGAAGATACTTAAGGGATATGTTAGGAATCGTGCGCGACCTGAAGGATGCATAGCTGAATGTTATGCAGCTAAAGAGTGCATGGATTTCTGCAGTGGGTACATTAAACATGCAGCTAAAATAGGTTACAAACATGCTCGAAACGAAGAAGTGGAACATGAAAGAATATTAGAAGGACGTCCACTATCAAAGGGTGTGGAATCAATTATGCCTGATAATATGTTACAGATTGCCCACCTTTATGTATTGAGAAATACTGCAGAAATAGATCTAATGGGTTAGAGAGAAGTGCTCTGGCGATGGGAGTGTGAACTGGGTTCGCATGGTGGGTTCAAGCTCGATATCTGGTGGTGATCCTCTCTTGGTTCTGTGAGGCTGGCTCGTGGGTTGCGGGTTTGTCTTCTGGTTGTGGTGGCTCTGCATCGTGGGCTCAGTGGAGGGTTTCGTGGGTTTTGGCTCTCGGCTTTGGTGAGACTCAGACTCGCCTCTGTTGGTGTTGTGCTCTTAGGTTCACAAGCTTGGTGAGGTTGCCGCTGGTCTTAGTGCTTGGTTCCTTTCTCTGGTGCGCTGCTGCCTAGGGTGTCGCGTTTGGGGTTTTGGTGCCTTCACGTGGGTCTGTGGTTCGCGGGAGTTGTTTGTGGCTCTCTTCTCTCCATGTGAACTTGCTCCTTCGCTAGTGCGATACTGACTGTCTCTTTTCTCTCTGTGGGTTCTTACGTTTCTGGTTTGTTTTACGGTTTTGGTTTGTTCTTGATGGGTCACAAAAAGAAAACTGCTACTCCAGCGCGTGGGGCTGGCTCGTCACCCATTCCACGTGGGTCTGAGAAGCTTGTGGTGGGGTCGAGTGTGGGTGTGAAGGATTCTGTGGTACTTGTGGAAGATGAATCTTCTGTTAATGTAAAGGGTTTCTCTGAGGATTTGTCTGCTGAGGTCCCCATTAAAGTTCGTGCTTCGCACTTTCCTACTGTGAGTGGAGTTCCACTTGGCCCTTGTTCAAATGTCCCTGTTGAAACCCACATGAAGTCAACGCTTGCTTCTTTGGCTTCACATGTGGTTGCAGGTGTTAGTGCTGCTACAGTTAAACCCACTAGCTCGCGAGATGGAGTTGATGATTCCATAGAATTAATTGGTAAAGGGTCCCGTGGGTTGGATTTGGGGGAACAACCTCTGTTGGGTGGCTTTAATGCTTCATGTGTTGGGTCTCGTGATTTGTTGGATGCCCTCCCTCCCTCGGTTGGTACAAGTGCTGCTTCCATTGATACCCATTCTAGCAACAGTGTTCATTCCCAGTCAGATCGGCTTCATAGGGTTGGTTCGAGAAATCCAGTGAGTGGTTTACATCATAGAATCAGGCCTTGTGATACTGCTGAACCTGCAAATGCACCTATTTCAGGTCCTATTTTCTCTGAAGAGGATTTTGAAACCAGTTTGGGTTTTTCGGATAATTCAGATTTTCTCTTTGAGGGTTTCCCTTCTTCAAAGGTTGTTCTTTCTTCAAAACCCAAGGCTTCTGGTAAGGTTCACTCTTCCTCAGATCCTTATGGCTCTCGATCTCTTTCTTTAGGTCAAGATCCACAAGGATCTGAGATTCCTCGTGCTCCTTCTGAAACTCTTGTTGAGTCGAATGTGCTGCATAATCCTATTTTGGGTGCCTCTTCTTCTGTGTTTCCCTCTTCGGGTTGTGCTCTTGCTTCTGGTCAATGTAAGTCTGGTTCAATAGGCAAAGGCTTTAGTAGTGAACAAGGTTCAGTTGCTGGATTTTCGTTTGGGTCTGGGGGAGCTACAGCTGCAGATGTAGTTGGTCCTGGTAAGAAGGTTGTTTCGGATTGGAAATCTTTATTCTCCAAGCCGGCTGGCCTATCCTCTAATCTTAGGTATCATAAACCTTTGGTTGTTGATGGTAAGATAAGAGTCACTCCTCCTGACAGTGTTGCTATGGCTGGCATTGAACATTGGAAAGATTGTGTGGTAGGTCAATTTTTTGACAAAAGGCTCCCCTACTTGGTTGTTAAAAATGCTGTCTCTAGGCTTTGGGGGCATAAGGAAATTCCTGATATTCTCTATACTGACAGTGGCTTATTTATTTTTCGGTTCTCTAATCTTGATGTTAGAGATTGGGTTCTCGATGCAGGACCTTGGCACATTGGGGGCAAACCTTTTTTGTTGAGGAAATGGCATCCCAAGATGGAAATGCTTAACTTGAAGCTTGGGAAAATTCCTATTTGGGTTAAATTTTTTAATATCCCTATTGAGTTTTGGACTGAGGAGGGTTTCAGCTTTCTGGCTAGTGCTATTGGCAATCCTCTTTATCTTGATTCCCTCACTCAATCAAGACAAAGGCTTTCTTATGCTCGTATTTGTGTTGAGGTAGATGTTAACTGTAACTTTCCTACTTCTTTTGAATTTGGTTTGGGGGATGGCATTATAACTGAAATTGGGGTTGAATACCCATGGAAACCGAGTAAATGTGTGCACTGCTGTATCTTTGGTCATAGTTCCTCACATTGTCCTCTTGGTAATAAAAAAGTTTGGGTTCCTAAAGTTCCAAGTAAACCATCATTATCCCCTGGGGCATCTGAAAATGAGAAGGTTGTAGGTGTTGAGACTGTTCTTACCTCTGGAAAAGCTATACATGTTGCTGGGCCCAGCAGTCCTGTTAGTTCTCAAGGCATGGGGGGAATTAAAGCTTTTGCTCAGTCTGGGGCTTCCAGTTCTCCTTGTGATGTTTCTGATCATGGTAGGAACCCAAGTTTGCTGGATAAAGCTGGTTTGGATTCTAGCTTGACTTCTAAT
>JAESVK010062824.1:0-11229 GCA_017140935.1 Hamamelis virginiana
AAGTTAATTTCATTATTCTTAGTTAACTTATGTTTGAGTTTTAATTGAATTTTTCTTTCAATCCTTATGAGTAGCTAATTCTCTACTGGAATGATGAGGGATGCTTGATTTATATCTGATGTATTAGTTCACACAAATAACCTAACTAGACAGATTCGGATATTCACCATAAACATGAAATTTATCTATGATCCATGAGGAACTGTCAGCTTTTACCATCTGTTGACAGGAGTGCCTGCCACAGATAGTTCTTAGCAGTAAAGGCGTTCTAAGTGTGGGATGATGTCATTAAATTGTTGTTTACAATGAATATCCTATTTCTTGAATAGTTGGTAAAATTTATATTGTAAAATTTTCCATTGAGGTCACTTTTTAGTGTACTAAGATGAGTAAAAATTGTGATGAATTAATACTAAGGATATAGTTGAGTTGAACTCTGAATTCCAGTTTGTCTTTATTTCAGTAAGATTATAAACAATTCTTGTGTATTTTACACAAAATCAAATTTCAACCCACCATATATTTTCTTTCTTTGATCTACTTTAAACAACCTTTGGGAAAGAATTTTCTTGATTCTCAATGATCGCTGATCTCTGTGGACACAACCATGGGACTCCATGAATTACTATGCTTGCAAAGGTAGATCCTACGCTTGGGATTGAATTGCACTTATTACGCGCAAGCATTTTTGGCGCCGTTGCCGGGGACTGGCAACAATTGAGAAGCAGTTAATTCTGAAGTAGCTAGAGGTAACTTGCAATTTCATTGCAAGTCCGGTAAGTTTCTTCACTTGATTGTTGTTTAACCATTGTAATTATCACCAGAGTATTTCTTCTTAATTAGTGCATGTCCAATTGGATTCGAGACGAATTCAATAGACTTGTAAGAGTTAATCAAGAGAACTCAGTAAATATAAGTTCTAATTTTTCTGTTAGTAGCGTACTTGAATCTTTCCCTATGGAATTTCCTCATATGGAGAACCCTCATTTTGATCCTGAACAAGTTATAAATTCTCAAAATGCTGAAGGAAGTGGAAGTGGAATTGGAAATAATACTGGTATAGGTAGTGGTCAAAATCAAGGTACTAATGGTCAAAATTTTAATGAACCACCTCAAGTTGTGGGGAGAGTAGTTCATAATCAATACCCTCAGTACCAACCCTTACACCAACCATTGGCTCCTCAGCGAAGAACTCTTAGAGAGACTCTTCATCCTCAGAGATATTCTTTACCTAGTTGTATCGTGCTGCCTCGTGACGCAGTAGAATTTCTTATAAAACCTGATATGGTGAGACTCTTACCCTTGTACCATGGGTTTGAGTCAGAGGATCCATATGAGTTCATGCATGACTTTGAAGAAGCATGTGGTACAATGCTATATACTGGCGCACCACACGATATAATTTGTTTGAGGATGTTTTCTTTCTCTCTTAGAGACCTAGCTAAGAAATGGTTGATGTATCTTAGGGAGAACACTATTTTCTCATGGACTCAATTGCAACAACAATAGTTTGATAAATTTTTCCCACCGGAGAGGACTAATGCTTTAATGAAGGCATTGCAATGTTTTACACAGAAAACCAATGAATCTTTTGCCAAAACTTGGGAACGAATCAAAAGTTTAACTTATGCAATTCCTCATCATGGCATGGATTTAAGCCAACTCATAAATTATTTTCATCAAGGGTTATCTTCGGATACCAAAATGTTCATTCAAACGATGAGTAATGGCATATTTTTTGAAAAAAGTCCTGATGAGGCTTGGGATCATTTGGATTTTATTTCTGCACGAGCACGGGACTGGGAAGTTAACACTATCCCAGAAACGTGTCGAAACCCAACAGCTAGTGGTAAATTTTCTGTAAAAGAACCAGATAAGACTCAGGCTAGATTAGCTCAATTAATAAAGAAAGTAGAAGCCTTGGAAATGAAGAAGGTAAATGAAGTTTCTACATTACCTATTTCTAAGGAAGCTGAATTTTGTAATCTGTGTAATATACAAGGGCATTCAATTGATGATTGTCCCTCGTATCCTACTTTCAAAGAGTCTTGTAATGACCAAGCCAGTGTGAATGCCATTTACCAAGGAACATAACAGAAAGTGTCAAATTTTCCTTATGGAGAGACTTACAATTCAAATTGGAGAAATCATCCAAATTTTAAATGGAGAACTGATAATGCAGGTCTTTCACAAGGGAATTCACAACAGTTCCATCCACAGCAGCAACAACAGCAAGGATATTACCCTCAAGGGCAATTCCAGAATCAACCAGATAATGCTCTAAATTACCAACCTCAAGCACAAGGGTTTTCTCCAAACCCTAATGCTAACTTTGCACCATCACAGAATCAAGCAAATTTTGCTCCTCAGCAAAATCAGGTAAATCCACCAGTTTATCAACCTCCACACAAAAGAAACTTGGAAGATATTGTTACTCAATTTATCCAAAGTCAGAATGTTTCTAATACTGATCTTCGTAATTCTGTCAATGAGTTGAAAATGCAGGTTTCTAAACTTAACACTTCTGTAGGTAGTCTGCAGCAAGAGAAAGGTAAGTTTCCTACACAATCCTTTCAAGCACCTAAAGGACAGAATAATGTTGAATCTTTGGGTACTAGTGAGGGAAATGTTGAACAAGTTCAGGCAGTCACCACTCTTAGGAGTGGTAAAACAGTTGATAAAACCATCCACCCGAAATTGATTCAAAACGAAATTATTTTGGATTCTAATCCACAAAAGATGGGGGATGACATACAAAATGAATTACCTGAACTTGGACATCAAACTCCTAAGGAACAAGAGGAGGAAAAAGAACCAGAAAAGGTTGCTGAAAAACTTTATACTCCTCCTGCACCTTTTCCTCAAAGGCTTAGGAAGTTCAAGAAACCTACTGATAATACTGAGATTCTGGACATGTTTAAAGAAGTAAAAATCAATTTTCCTTTGTTAGAAGCTATCAAAAGAGTTCCTGCTTATGCGAAATTTTTAAAAGATTTATGCACTCAGAAAAGGAAAACCAATGTTCCTAAGGATGCTTTTATGACTGAGATGGCTAGCTCTATCTTGAAAGCCAATACACCACCTAAGCTTAAAGACCCAGGGTGCCCTACAATTCCAATTGTGATGGGTGAGCATAAAATTGAGCCTGCACTTATTGATTTTGGGGCAAGTGTGAACCTAATTCCATTTCATGTATATCAACAATTGGATTTAGGGGAGTTGCAACCAACCTCAATCAATCTCCAATTAGCTGACCGTAGTGTGAAACGGCCTAAAGGGATTGTGAAAGATGTTATAGTGCAAGTCAATAACTTTTATTTCCCTGTGGATTTTATTGTGTTAGAAACTCAGCCTATACCAGATTCAGGGACTCAAATCCCAATCATCCTAGGGCGACCATTTTTGGCTACTTCTAATGCCATTATTCATTGTAAAAATGGTGTGATGCAAATCTCTTTTGGAAATATGACAGTTAACTTAAATATTTTCAATGTGTGTAGGCAAATGGAAGAAAATGATGATGCTGAGGAAAATCAACAAGTAAACTTGATCGAGACAGTTGTTCAAGAACACTTGGAACTTCTATCTGAATTGAAGTCTGAAGATGGGAATGATAATCTGGTAAAGAATCAGGGTGGAGAGGTAAGTATGAAAAATGAGGTAAATTCTAAATTTCCTGTTTTAAATAATGATGTAGTGATGGAGGTGAATGGTTGGGTACCTCGTTTTGAGGAATTGCCTCCATCAGAAAAGAAATTATTGCCATCCTCTGTTGAACCACCAGTGCTAGAGTTAAAAACTCTACCGGTTGATTTGAAATATGCATTTTTAGGAGACAATAAAACTTTTCCTGTGGTTATCTCTTCTCACTTGAAGATTGACCAAGAAACACAATTGTTAGAGGTGCTAAGAAAACACAGAACTGCATTAGGCTTGTCTATTGCAGATCTTAAAGGAATAAACCCTACTGTATGCACTCATTTTATAAATCTTGAGGAGAATGTTAAACCCACTCGCCAGCCTCAGAGGCGTCTTAATCCCATCATGAAGGACGTTGTTAGGAGAGAATTGTTAAAATGGTTGGATGTAGGCATCATTTATCCAATTGCTGACAGCAAATGGGTAAGTCCAATTCATGTTGTTCCTAAGAAGTCTGGAGTAACTATTGTGACGAATGAAAAGGGGGATTCAATTGCTACACGCACCACTACTGGGTGGCGTGTGTGTATAGATTATAGGAAGTTGAATGAGGCCACTAGGAAGGATCATTTTCCACTCCCTTTCATTGATCAAATCTTGGAACGAGTGGCAGGGCATGCATATTACTGTTTTTTAGATGGATACTCCGGTTATAATCAAATAGAAGTTGCTATGGAAGACCAGGAGAAAACAACTTTTACATGTCCATTTGGAACCTTTGCTTTCAAGAACATGCCTTTCGGCCTATGCAATGCTCCAAGTACTTTTCAAAGGTGCATGATGGGAATATTTAGTGATATGGTAGAGAAGATCGTTGAGGTATTTATGGACGATTTTTCTGTTTTTGGTGATTCTTTCGATGACTGTTTGTTTAATCTTGAAAAAGTTTTGCTTCGTTGTAAAGAAAAAAATCTTGTTTTGAATTGGGAAAAATGCCATTTCATGGTAGAGCAAGGAATTGTCCTAGGTCATATAGTGTCCAAAAGGGGCATTGAAGTAGACAAGGCCAAGATTGAGTTAATTGCCAAGTTACCATCCCCTAAAAATGTTAAAGACATCCGCTCTTTTCTTGGGCATGCATGTTTTTATCGACGGTTTATTAAAGATTTTAGTGCAATTGCACGACCTTTGTGCCGTCTTCTTTCAAAAGATATTCCATTTGATTGGAATGCTGATTGTGATGAAGCTTTTAAAAAATTAAAAGAATATTTGATTTCCCCTCCAATTATGCAATCCCCAGATTGGAATATGCCCTTTGAATTGATGTGTGATGCAAGTGATTATGCTATAGGGGCGGTGCTAGGACAACGCAAGGATGGTAAGCCATATGTTATTTACTATGCCAGTAGAACATTAAATGATGCACAAATGAATTATACCACCACTGAAAAAGAACTTCTGGCAGTAGTATTTGCATTAGACAAATTTAGGTTATACGTGATAGGAACCCCTATAGTAGTCTTTACTGATCATTCTGCTCTAAAATATCTGTTCACTAAGCAGGATGCTAAGGCAAGATTAATCAGGTGGATCCTTCTCCTCCAAGAATTTAACCTTATCATCAAAGATAAAAAAGGAGTTGAGAATGTAGTGGCCGACCATTTGTCGCGAATCATCTTTGACGATTCTTTTGAAACTCAGCCTATTTCTGAAACTTTCCCTGATGAGCAACTGTTTGCTCTTGTGACTTGTCCCTGGTTTGCTGACATTATTAACTACCTTGTGACAAAACAAATTCCAACTGATTGGAATTCCCAAGACAAGAAAAAGTTCTTATCTGTAGTTAAATACTTTTTCTTTGATGACCCTTACCTGTTTAAAAGTTGTGCTGATCAGATTATTCGCAGGTGTATTCCAGAGAATAAACAAAAATCAATCTTATCGTTCTGCCACTCTGAAGCTTGTGGAGGACACTTCTCTGCTAAGAAGACATCAGCGAAAGTGCTGCAATGTGGATTTTACTGGTCCTCAATTTTCAAAGATTCATATCATTTCTGTAAGTCCTGTGAGAGATGTCAACAGTTAGGAGGGATAACTCGTAGAAATATGATGCCCTTGACTCCCATTTTGATTTTAGAAATTTTTGATTGTTGGGGCATTGATTTCATGGGTCTTTTTCCTTCTTCCTGTGGGAATCTCTATATTTTACTTGCTGTTGATTATGTTTCCAAGTGGGTAGAGGCTATTCCAACCAAGACTAATGACCATTCCGTTGTTTTGAAATTTTTAAAAGAAAATATTCTTAGTCGGTTTGGAATGCCTAAAGCAATCATAAGTGATGGTGGACTCCATTTCTGTAACAAACCTTTTGCAAAACTTATGCAGAAATATGGAGTTACACATAAAGTTTCGACTGCTTACCACCCACAAACCAATGGACAAGCTGAACTAGCCAATAGGGAGATTAAAAATATTTTGGAAAAAACTGTGAATCCCAACCGTTAAGATTGGTCGCAAAGGCTAATTGATGCCTTATGGGCTTATCGAACTGCTTTCAAAACGGTTTTGGGAATGTCTCCCTATCGTCTAGTTTATGGCAAGGCTTGTCATTTACCAGTTGAATTGGAACATAAAGCATACTGGGCCATTAAAAATTTGAATTATAATTTGACCCAAGCTGGCGAGCACAGAAAATTACAACTCAATGAGTTAGAGGAGATCAGAAGAGATTCTTATGACAGTTCGAGATTGTATAAGGAGAAACTCAAGGCTTTCCATGATAAAAATATTGTGAGAAAACATTTTTAACCCCAACAGAAAGTTCTATTATACAATTCTCAACTCCATTTATTTCCAGATAAGTTAAGGTCAAGATGGACAGGACCTTTTATTGTACATCAAGTCTATCCGCATGGAGCAGTCGATATTCTTAACCCTCAGTCAGGTAATGTTTTCAAGGTTAATGGTCAACGACTTAAACCTTTTCTTGAAACTTTCTCTTCTGAGGACACTGAAGAACTTCTGGTTGATCCTGTTTACCAGGATCCGGTGGGTAAGTAGTGTGCACTACTTACGTATGGTTTTGTATATATAAATATGTCTTGTTAATGTTTTCTTTCCCTTTTCCTGTTTAGATGTAAATATTTTTAGTGCTATAGTCTTTCTTTTTGGTTTTCATTTCAACATTGAGGACACTATTAATCTCAAGTTGGGGGGAGAGCACTTTTGGTGCTAATTTTGTTAATTTTGGTCCCAATTTAAAATTTTTTGTTTGAAATATCACTTGTTGTGTGCATATTATGGGATATTAGCAAGCTTTTGTAATCTTTGCATACCTTTTATTGTCAAAGTACACAAGTTGTAGTATGCTTGATTTAATTCAAATTTGAATCTTTTGATCCTGCATATGTGAATCTGTGAACTTGTTAAATTTTCAAATCTGTTACTCATGAGAGTGAGATTCTTCATATTATTTGAGTCATTCCTCGTAGTGGCGAGATTTTGTGGCAGTGGATTATCAATGTGAGTTCTTATCTATTCCATTCATTTTGCATATTTGTCGAAATTTGAATAATTTATGTGAATGCATTATGATCATATTGGAACAATTATACTGAGTTAGGAAATGATTTAAGGCCATCTTTGGAGTCCTTCGAGCTAAAAATTCTTTCGTGTCAAAGTTTCCTTTAGGACCCCTTTGAAGCTGTGAGATTTATTGCCAGATTTTTCAATACCTAGGTAACCTTGTTTCATCAATATTGGTATGATTGTCAAATGAGGATTATGTAATTCAGTTGAAGTGTGGTTCGGGAAAGCTAAGTATGGGGTGAATCAGAGCAGAATTGGGTAATCAGTTGAATGGGACAGAGAAAGCGCAAATGAGGAAAAGAGCAGACTTGTGGAATTACAATCAGAAAAAGAAGGTACTGCCAATCTTCATTTTGATAAAAGAATTGTTCCCTCAAAATAAAAAAATAAAAAAAATAATAATAAAAAATAAAAATTTGCCCATTATCGATAATTGCCTTGGGAATTATCGGTAGTTTGAATCTCAGCTTATTCATAACCATTTCCTGAAGGCTACACTTATCGATAACTTTATATATCAATTATCGATAGTCATCAAGTTTGGACTTTAAAAAAATTGTTACAGGGCCGGTCAATTAGCGATAATTGCATATACTCAATTATCGATAATTGAGGAAAAATTTTAAAACCGCCAGTGACCGCCCCACTTATTAAAGTCCATTTGATAAAATTTCAAGTCCGTGGCTTCTCTCATAAGCCACGAACTGCTCCTTTCATTCTCCCATGCTAACCACGTAAGTGCACCACCCTCGCCATCCCTTCATCTGCCATTTCAACTGCCGAGCCTAGGTCGTGCGCAACCTCCATTCCCAGTCCATTCCTCGAAGCTCTCTCCCTTCCAACCTTTCATTTTCTCAACTCCCCATCATTCAAAGTTCAAATCTCATCATTTTCCCCACGATCTTCATTTCCACCATTACCGTAACCATTCTATAAAACCCACTTCTCACTCACGTAAATCCATATCAAAATCCTTTCCATTGTTGAAAGCTTGAGTTGTAAGGGCATAAACAAGAGAAATCAAGCTTGAGGGAGCAAATTTTTTATCTCTAAAGAAGAAGGTAAGTTCTTATCGTACATTTGGATTTTTGATATCGAATTTTGATTCATGGAGTAGTATTGATTGTGTGGATTGTATGTGGAATTTTTTTTTGATATGGAAATCTCCATTTTTATGGGGAAATGCTGCTAAAATTTTGGTTGAAAGTTAACTTACTGTGTATTGATTACATACCTTGAGTACAGACATGGCAAGAGTTAAACAAACTGAAGAACTTCTAGCAGCCATTAAGGAAAGACAAGCTGAAGAAGATAGACAAAAGGCAGAGCAGGAAGCAAAGAAAAAGGCGGAGGAGGAAGCAAAGAAAAAAGCCGATCAAGAGGCAAAGAAATCTAGTAAAGCAAAAGCCAAAACGGTTCAGAAGCGCAAACAACCACTGCGTGAACCTGCTAAGAACATTTCCATTGGTGAGCCCGAGAGACAACCGCCTCAAAAGAAGTCTAAACCAACTCCTCAGGGCAAAGGAAAGGCAGTGCTTCAGTATACTTCATTGGAATCAGAGTCGGATGAGGAATTCATGCCTATGAAATCAATGCCAGTGGAAGAAGAAGAGGAATCCGAAGGCGAGCCTGAAATTGGAGAGATTGGCCCTACTGGCCACCCTCGGAAAGTTTTAAGTTCAGTTCCTATGTCACACAAGGACAAGCCCACAAAGCATACTGGTGAGCCAAAACCGAAGAAGCAGACATGGGCAGAATTCATTAAGAGCAAGGGGTTCAAACCGGAGCGGTTTGTGAAGGCGAAAGCCTTTGATTCTTTTGATCGTGTGTTGAGTGTACTTCATAGAAGAAAGTTGGGTCAGTGGTTGGTAAAGTGGAAGGGGTACAAGCAAGGCATAGTGCGGAATTTCTATACTGTTGCAGTGAAGGATGAGAAGAAGGACTTAATAACCGCAAAAATGAGTTCTAAGAAGGTCGTTCAACTCACTCCAGACCATATAGCTGAGTTCCTTAAGATTGAGCGTCCTACTCCTGCAGAGATAGAGTATCCTCATCCCAACCATGAGCCGAAAACCAGACGTGCAGCTATGGAGATAGTTTACAGTAATCCCAACCCTCCAAAAGATGATGGGAGTACTTTCCCTATCGGCTTCATGCATCCAGAATATGCTACAATGAATAAGATTATTCATTGTAATCTTTACTGCCGTGGTTCTGAGGGTGCTTCTAAAATTGATGAAGTGAATCTGTTGATCGAATTCATGGGCAATGCTATTATTGATGTGGCTGCATGGATCTTTGAAGATATCTGTCACTACTTATCGGCGAAATATGCTCGCTCGATTCCATTCCCACAAATGATCACACAGATTTGCATAGACCAAGGGATTACTTCTTCTGAGCCGTATTTGCATGGAGAAGGGGGCATTACTCCAGCTGCGTCGTCATTGGGACCGCGTGCTAGAGCGGAGGCTGCTAGAGCTACTCAGGCATCCCAGGGATTGCGAGCAAGGGGTGCATCATCTAGTTCTGTGCCAGATCCTTTCATTCCTCCCCCTTCGTTGCACGCAATGCTAACCGCCATGCATGCAGATATTTTGGAGAATCAGCGCAGTATAGGCCGGATTTTGAGGAGGCAAGAGATTCAATGGGAGATTCAGATGAATCAGCAGGTTTGGAGTCAATCACTGTTTGAAAAATTTGGAATTGACCCAATGCCGCCCATTCCTGAAGAGTATATGTCTGAATTCGCTCCGCCTGCTGCTGAAGAACCTTCTGCTGTTGAAGTCCCCGCTGCATCTGAAGTCCCTCAAGCCAGAGATGAGGGTGTGGTTGAAGAAGAAGAGACTGCTGACACTTCTGTGGAACCAGAAGATTATTTTGATGTTTTTGATTGACTTTTCTAATGTTTTGAACTATAGTTTTGGTGATTAAGTTGTTTTCTTTATAATGTTTAGATTGTTGATACAAGGATGGCTAGGTAGAACCTAAGTCACAAATATGCCATCCTTGTCTTTTGTTATCCAGTTTCTTTTCAAATACCTTGGTACATTGCATAGCTTTAAGACCTTTTTGATTTTAATGAAAGTTAATTGTTCCTTTTTGATCATTCTGTTATATTTGATATGAATTTACAAGTTTTGATATATATGCATATGTGAACTCTTTCATTTCAGTTTTATCCTCTTACGTGAATAAGTTTGGTTATTGCGTATCTTATTGCTAAGAATTCTATTCCTAGTAACATTTCAATTGAACAATTTTCAGGTTGGAATTCTTCTCTGTCGAATGGTTAACCAATTCAGTCTTGAGAACAGTTTGAAAATTTTTAAGTTCAAATTTTGTGGAGCTTAACAGGATTGATAATATTTGATTGAGAATTGTTAAGTTCTTGTACTTGATATTTTGAAAGAAGGCATGAAATGATTACATTAGATTTGTTTCTCTGCGGTTGCATAGGAAGTTTTATGCTAGAGGACTAGCATTACTCAAGTTGGGGGGTGTGATTGTTATACAATCATACAGTCTATTGTGTGCTAATACTGTTCATTTTGTTAAATAAAGTGTACATAGGTAGGGTACAAAGGGCTTTTGACTGTACAAAGTTTTAAACTGAAGCCAGTGTTTTTGACTTTGCAGGGTAAAATGCATTTTTGTTGAGTACAAAGGGCTTAAGGATAGCAAGTCAAGTTTTGAAGCAAGTTGAGTGTAAATTGTCAAGTGGAAAGTGCCAGAAAAGCTTCATTATCGATAATTACATCTGTAATTATCGATAATTCTCTCCATCAGTTGCAGCAAACTTCAAGTTTTAGTTCCTGCCAAGAGCAATCATCGATAACCATATCTCTAATTATCGATAATTTAGTCAAAGTTTTCAGCTTGTGAATTCCAGAAGAAGACAGTTATCGATAGGCGTATTACAGGTATCGATAATTGGTTCATTGATGCAGCTTTTAGTTTCCCAGTTTGCTGCAACTATCGATAAGTATCCTTTAATTATCG
>JAESVK010062827.1:0-21855 GCA_017140935.1 Hamamelis virginiana
GCGGGCAAGGAGAAATCAAAAAGGAGAGAATGAGAGACTATGAGTTGGGGGAGAAGGGCTGCCATCAGATTCTCGTTGGGATTTCATCGGAAAAATCACCGGAGTTCATCCTTTTTATTAAAGTAAGCTTCTCTTATGTTTAAGTTTGGGTTTTTATTATTGAAGTTGAGTATTTTTGGACTAGTTATTAATCTTAAGGTTTGTTTATGGTGGATTTAAAGTTTGAGATTAAGCTTTGGTAATTTGATAGGCGTTTGTAAAATTTGGGGCGTTTTGGACACTATTCCCGCGCATATATAAGTATTTTATGTGTCAACTTCAAATGTCCATAAATTTTTCATATGAAGTCCTTTTTGGGAGTTCTTTATATGCCTAGAAAGTTTAGAAAGTCTAGTTTCGGAATATATAAGTCTTGTGGTCAGATTTGTAGTAGGGAGAAAGTTATTATGGGAATACTAAGTACTATTCTTTTTTGGTACATTCATTTATTGTCCGGTGTATTTTTTTTTTAACCACTTAGTATTTGACCATGAAATTCGATGTGTATCATCTTGACATATGTGGGATTTGTCTTGGAAATCTTAAGGCTTTTGATTTAGTATTTTTGGATATTTGGTCCGTAAGTTCATGAGTGAATGGCTTAGAAGTACGGGTAGTTGTACTTTTGGGATTTTTTAGATCCTTTGTACTTTATTCTTAATTTTCCTTTTATAAATTATTATTTCCAGATTTGGAAGGTCTTTGAAATGACCATTTGCATTTGGTGCATTGAGCATTGCATTTGGGATGCTTGTGGAGCCATAAGGATTGGAAAACACTATGGAGTTGAGGTAGGAATACGTAACCTTGTACCTATTGATAATGATGAGATATTTTCGAATGCTTTACAAATTTTATGACTTATATGTCATTTTAAAATCATTGTTTATTATATTGATAAATGGATACATGGAATATATTGATTTGTAAACTGTTGAATTGTGTGACACATTTATAAAATAAAAACCAATGCAGGGTATTAAAAGGTTTTGAGAAACTTATTTCCATTACTGAATAAACTACTTTGGTATTGAATATACATATACATTAAATATGGGAATGAGCTCTTTATTTCGTTATTTCAAAGAAAATATTAAAAGGGCATATATTGACACTGTTTATATAAATAAAAATTGAGATATTAAGTTTTATAATTATATGCCTGATTTTATGAAATGATTGATAAATAAAAAGGATTAAACAATATTTTAAATAGCTATTCCCTTGATTTTATTAAACTGAATGTTGTGAAATCGAAATGATATTTATAAGTAATGGTACGGGAATGTATTTTGAAAGGGTGACTTGCCTTGGGAATTATCTATGCCTGGTTGGCAAATGTGATATTATTATGAAATGAATTGTATGGCAATGATTTATGCATGGTTGATAAATGTGATATTATTATGCAATAAAATGCATGAAATGTTATATATTTTGGCTCAGTCAGTATTCAGAAAGGGCGTAGTGTCTTGGATTGGACCCGAAGAAATTATAAGGCGTAGTGTCTTGGATGGAGCCTTGAGCATGACTCGAAGAAAAATAACCCATGCAAGTGGCTTACCATTAATGAAGAACTTGTTGTGGTTATGATATATTTAAGAATGCTGCGCTAGGGGCTCGTTAGCCTGAAAGACAGCCAGATACTTTCGTGGGCCAAATAAATGAATTGATGGATATGAATTGTGAACAAATGGAAATGGAAATGGAATGGTTTGATAAACATGTAATTGGTTATGGTTTTCACTGAAAGTCCACACAGGTTTGGAATTATTATTTATAATGTTTTATAATTGATATGAGAAAATTATGATATTTACATATTCCATATATCCCGATATTATTGTTAAGTTGTAAAAGTTATATTATTTCTACTGAGCACGTTGAAGCTTATCCTATCATTAATTCATATTACAGGTTGACTTGAGGTGTATTTTGGCTTGGTATAAATCCTACGCTTGGGGATTGATGGGACATCATCAGGGTAGATTCTGCATTACTACGAGATATGTATTTATATTAATACATTCATAGATTCTTGGGATTCATTAATGTATGAATTGTCCGTATTATTGGCATTATCATGATTTGTATTATTATTTGATGTAAAGCGTTTGAGACATACTGAATGTATATATCATTTTTTAATTGAATATATATATATTCTTTGTCTCTCGTGAGGAAATATGGATGGGCAGAACAGTTTGTAGTTTCATCTTGACACGTGTCGACCTATCCGGAAGGGTCTACACGGACATTAAGTTGGGGCGTTACACTTATTGCCAATTGACTTAGTTGACTATCAAGAGTATCTTAGTCGACTAGGCTAGGCCATAAAGCATTTTTCATGAACTTTAGACTACAATTTGGTTTCAAACTAGCCCATTAAGTTTTAAAACAATTTTGACCAATCAAAATGATTTTTCCAAGTTAAGAACAAAGGTCTAAAAGGTCATGGTCAATTAAGCCAACATAGTTTAATCCTAATTGAGAGATTTACACAAGTATTCCTAAAATGCTTACACAAGATAAAAACAAAGTCTTCAAGGAGGTTCTTCAAATCTTGTTCTTGGCTTGATAGGCTTGTGATTTGCTTCTTCATTGGCTTGAGTTAGGCTTCATTGGTGCATCAAACAATGTTGAACATTCTTCATTAAATGGCTCAAAACCTGTTTCTTATAAGTATGAATATAACATGAAGGATATACAAGAAACATGGAATAATTAAATGTTCAACATAGTTAGCCAATAAATCCATTCAATAGAGTTAGCCAAAAGTTCATTAAAATGTTTGACATATATCATAATGTTCAACAAGGCAACAATGTATTTGTTAGCCTTATGGCTTCAATCCAACTTTGTTGAATGATTTTGATGATAACAAACATTGTGTTATGTGTATCCAATTGTGCATAGAAATACTTTGTTATACACTCGTGCTTAATTGTCAAACCTTATTGAGTGTTTATTTGGCTAACCATGTTGATTGATTGACATTATCCTATAGTTCTTATATATCCATTTTAGTATATATTTATTAAGAACAGGATTTGGAGTATCATTGAAAGAGGCTCAAACCATCATGAAGTTCTTGCATTTTATTGAATCTTATGTGGATGTGAATATGTTGCATATTCACTTAAAGACTTTGAAGAGCTATTGCATTGATGCAATCCTATCATGAGCCACAACATTATTGAAGTTTAATGATGAAGCTAAGCTCAAGCCTAGCACAAGCCAAGCACAAGTGTTGAAGAACATTTTTGAAGATCTTGCTTTTATTCTTGTGTAAGAGTGCTTAGGATTTATATTGTAAATCTCTCTATAGGATGAACTAATTGGCTCAATTGACTATAAATTAAAGACCATAGGTTTTAACTTTGGAAAATCACATTTTGGTCAAAAATTGATTTAAACTCATAGAGGGCTTTATGGACTCAAAAGACAAAATGTTTTTGAAATGCTGAATTTTTGTTGACGAAAACTTCCAACTTAAAATGGACATATCTCTCATCTGGACTCCGTTTTAGATGATCTTGGCGGCCACAGAAAGTTTGAGAAGTCTAGTTTTTGAATATATAACTTTCATATAAATTTTTTTTTGGGGTTAGTCGACTAACCCTTGATGATTAGTCGACTAACAGCAGGGCAGTAGCCTATTTTGGAAAAATAAGTTCCTAGTCGACTAACACACCCTTCCTAGTCGACTAACCGTGCCCGGGAACATTTTCAAAGGTATTTTAAGCCTTCTAGTCGACTAATCAAGTGTGCCTAGTCGACTAATCGATCCCCTGCTCAATAACAGCTAGTTTTTAACACTCCAAACGGCTTTATTTTGACCTCCAACGGCCATATTTGTTTTGGAACCTATTTATACTCATTTTATGAGTCTTGAATCAACTAATGATCATACACAATCATACTCAAACTTAGTTTATATCATTCTTGTGTGATTTATTCACTTGATTCATCATCATCTCTCTTGAAGCCAAATTAGTTCAAATCTATGAGAGATATTAGTGAGAGCTTTATCATTGTACATCATCTACTCTTGAAGGAGCTATTCTTTGTACACTATATTATTCATTTTGTAAACTTGTGAGATTGTAAGGGTTGTGAGAACCCTTGTGGGTGAGTATCTTCCACCTTTGAAAGAAGACAACTTGTAAAGATTTCTCCACCTTGAAGGAGTGATCCATAGTGTAACACTCCACATAGGGTAACCCTTATGCGGAAATGCCACAGTGACATAAAACACCAAGCGCTTATCTTTTGAGTAATTTCTTTTTAAAATTAACACAGTTTAAAACAGTTTTTCAAAATACTCATGCGAAAGTCTTTAAATAATTTTTTTCAACATCTCAAAAATTAAAGATAGCGCTGAGTACTAGTTTGTATCATGAGTACAGTCCCGTAATGTACCCGAATTCCAAAAACATCCATTTAGTTTACTGAGTTGGATAGAGTCTCATGCTGATAATGTGTCATCATCTTAAAAAAAACACATAGCAGAAAAATAAACAAACACAAGGATTTACGTGGTTCGGCGAAATTGCCTACGTCCACGGTGAGTCATTTTTATTACTGTAAATCATATTACAATAATACAATATCTTCTTTTCTCAACACATTAAAAAATATTCACTTCCTTCGACATTCTCATATCTGTTAACAAATTTTATCATCAGCCAAATATCACATAAATAAATCATCATATCTGTAATTCATTTATACATATTACAGAATATATCCATCACTTTCTCACAATAAATAATTTTTCACTACATGCATGCTTTATGCATATGACAGATATACGATGCAATGCTCATGCAGTCATACCTGCCATTTCCTCTATTTTCTGCTTTTCCTGCAAAACATCAACCATTCACACTGATGGTAACCTTATTTTAGGATTCACCATTTCACCACAATAGATGGCTACCTCATTTTAAGGTACTCAACCATCTCAACCATTCTCAATCATTCTCAATCATCTACCACAACAACTTCCCCACCTTTTTAGGATGTATCACCCAGTCCCCGCCTTTTTAAGACCTACCGCGATTGTCACTCATTGACAAGAGGATTTACTTGCTGTTTTTAGAATGGGTGATATATTAGTGCACTAACTGTTTCCAGGATCTTTTGTCCATCGGTGGTATCTCGACTTCTCGTTTCCACAGTTACATAAATAATCACAAATGCATATGATTTTCTATGCAATATTTCTCACATGTAACTGTGTCTCATGCCAGATGCAATTATTCTATGCAATACATATGGCATACATCTCATATCAATAATTCATGTATATTAATTCGTGTATACATTTCATAGTATATTAACTCAACATATATCTCATATCAACCGTTATATCAGTGATATACAAATAAATCATTCTGCTCACTCAACTTGAGTCACCACATGTAACTGTGCCACTGTAACACCCCGTACTTCTCCAAGTAACAATATTGTCCGCTTTGCCTGCACACGTAACATGCGCGCCCATATACGCATATTCACATGACAAGTGCACGGTTTTATTTTCTTAAAACACATTTTTACTATGAGATGTATGGAATTTACTGATAAACCCAGTCACTTTCTCATAACATTTTCACCACATGCCATATGCCAATTTTATGTGCAATAATTATGGCAATTATCACATGTATGTATTCTATACATAACAATTAACATGCTTCATCATTTTATTCATAATAATAACAACATGTTATAAACTTTACAAATATCACATGCATATATTAACAGTTTATATATATATGCCAATATGATTTCCATAACTTGTATTTCCAATATCTTTCACCAATCATCATGATTTTTATAAAAATCAATTATTCATGATTTTTAACTATTTTCCAAAGACTCACAATTTTGAAAGATAGTTAATTTTCTATCCACATGTATTTTTTTATAAAGAATCCATTCTAGGATACTTGTTTGATTTTTGTAGAATTTATCAAATTTTGTTAGATTGAAAAATCATACTAGAATTGTCAAAATACTATGAGGTTACATGGTAAGCTTTATGATTCACCTTCACTAAGCTCCATAATTTTCTAGGCTTTTTCATGCATCCCAAACAACAACTGTTGCACTCATTTATATCAACTTGATTTATTAGGATTTTTAAAAATAATTCCAAGTCAAAATGATATTCACAAGCACTAATTTTCAATTGAGGGTGTATGGTCTACAATGCATCTTCATGGCACAGGATCATACATGCACACTCACGTACATGGTACGTCAATATTTTCCATCTTTTTGGCCAACTTTGTACACTTATATCTCCTTCGTTTCTCATCCGATTTGGATGATTCAAAATGTTACAGAATCTGTGTGATACAAGCTTTCAAAATATAATGGTGGTGTATAACACCTCCCATCCGAACATATTTAAAAATGATGCCAAAGTAGGCTAGTTAATAAAATTTCAGATTTTTCGGGCAACTTCATTTCTTAATTTCTCTCACAATTCACATCCAATTGAAGTGATTCAAAGTTCTAAATTCATATAAAATCAATCTATACCATATATATAAAAATCATAATTTTTCGATATACTGTGAAAATACCCCTTATGCTTCCTATTAAAGCTTCATAGAAGCTTTCTCTCTCTAGAAATTCTCATTCACCCATAGGTCTTTTTCCATGACTCTTGTCTCTAAAAATTCTTAAATTCAAGCTTTACAATATACTTAAATTTCAGAATTTTCGGACATATACACAATATACTACAAATTTTCAAAGTTTCAGTATTACTAAACTTCAAAAAATTATAGAAATTAATCTACTCATCGGAAAATTCCCAAATTTGGTATACATGATCCTGAGTTGATATAGTTTATGGGAAAAATAGTCCAAAAGTTTCAGTTTTTCATTTTCATATAAAATAAAAATCCAAGATTTGAAATCCCCATTGATATACATATATTATATATATGTAAGTCATTATTTCATCATTAAATCATACCATATTCAATCTAAAAATTGAAATATAATCAAAATAGAAATACTATCTCACCTTACTAGTCTCTGACTTATGAAATGAAATTAATAATTACTCTGTATTTGTGCAGCACCCTCTTCCCCGTAGCTTCTCCTTTTTCTCTCCTCCAATTCTCTTTCTTTTCTTTTCTTTTCTCTCTCTCTCTCTTCTCCCCTCTTTTCCGACTCTCCCTCTTTTGATCTCTCTCTCTCTCTCCTTTTTATCTCCCTGTCCCTATTTAACCTTCTTATCTCCCCTTCTCCTCTCTACCTTTCTCTTTCTCCTAACTTTCTTTCTTTCCTCCTCCCGAATCCCAATTCTATCTTCCATTCAAAACACAAACACCCCACTACCGAACAAATTGGGTGGGGTCTCACCCTAATCATATATATATATATATATATATATATATATATATTATTTTCTAATCATAAAATATAATATGGTAATCATCCACCACTTGCCAACACAATAATGCATTTCAATTATAATGCATTCATAACACTCTCATGCACCCTTCTCAAAAAGTGTCCACATGGCACACTCTATGGCCAATGACAAAGCGTCATTTGTGCAATAAATAAAATAAAATAATAATAATTAAGAAAATTTACTATTGAAAATTTTGGGGTCTCATACATAGTGGATTGTGGAATCCTCAAGACGGGGCTCTTGAGGCGCGGACATAGGCGGAGACCGAACCACATTAATTCTTGTGTTTGAATCTCTCTAACTCTTCTCTTGCATTTCAATTCATATACTTGCTATATTAATTGTTGTTCAATTCATATACTTATAGTATCAATTGTTTTATTGTGATTCAAGCATTGTCTTCCACTAAATTTAATTGAACCATATTTTTTAATTTGGTAATTGTTTTTAAAGTTTGCAATACCTCTATTCACCCCCCTCTAGAGGTATATACTTGGGCCAACAATTGGTATCAGAGCAGGTGCTCTTCATTTAATTATCATATTGAACTAAAGATTTTTGCAAACTTGTCTATTTGTTATTTGAATAGAATGGATTTTGAAAATTATTGTCTTGGTGTACATGTTCATGAAATTGATGAATCCACATTTCCTAAATGTGTAAATGAATTTGAAAATGATTTTGATGATGATTGTACTAATAAACCATCTTATGAAGATCTTTTAAAATTTTGTGAACATGCTTTGAAGAAATGTGACTCTTTGAATAAGATTAACAAAACCTTGAAAAGTAATTTGTCATCTATTTCAAAAGAGAAAATGGCTCTTCAAGAGATAAATTCAACTTTGGTTAAAAATGTTGAATCTTTGAGAAACTCCCCTTCTATCTCAATTTCTTCAAGTGACTTTGAAGACTTGAAAAATGAAAATACTATTTTGAAAAATGAAATTGAGAGTCTTAAACAAAATTTGAAAATTTGTGAAAATGAAAATGAAAATGTTTCTTTAACAAATGAAAAGTTTTCTTTGATAAAAGAAATAGACTATTTGAAAAAGGAAAAATATATTTCCAAAATAGCTCATATTTCAAAACCAAAAGAGCTACCTCATGTTATCAATGCAAGACCCAAGCATATTCCTACTTACCATAATTGTGGTGGTAAGGGACACATTCGTCCCAAATGCCCAAAACCTAAAGCCAATACTTTTGTAGATAAGAGTCGACGATATGACTTGAAGAACTCAACTAGAAAAATTGTGCATGAACCTACTCACACACATCACACTCCTAGATTTATTCCCACATGCCATCATTGTGGTAAAAAAGGGTCATATAAGACCAAATTGTTATCACCTCTTAAGAGACTATAGAAGGACCCCATATGATTATGAACCTTATATTAGTGATGAATATAGGAATAGGTCTTTGCCTCCTAAGGTTGCCTTGGAGCAACCAAAGGTGAAAACTATATGGGTTAGGAAGGATGATTCTACCTCACATAGTGTTTGATTTCCTTTAGTCCGAAATGACTATAAACTACCATGTGTCCGAAAATGACATTAAACTATCTTGTATACTTTTGTAATGAATTATGCTTATTAATTCTCATTTATCATTGCATATTCTCTCATTATTTTGAGCATATATCTATTCATGATTATTATCCAAATGTTTATTGACACTTTGAAAGAGAAATGTTTGTGTGCATAGATTAAAGAAGAACCTATCTCTGTGTGACAAAGAATTGATAAAGTTTTGCACTCAATCATTGATGATGGAGGATATTCAATATTCCAATCATGAAGTGATGAAGATCACTGGCCAAGGAAATCCACCATCAACTCTTCAAAGATGAAGGAAATGAACACCAACTTTTGGCATCAACTTTGGTTGGTAATTTGTAAGAATTTCTTTTTAAATTATTGTTCATAATTCATTCTATGTCATATGCTTATATTTCAAATTGATAAATCATATGCTTAAAACTTGTTAATTTTGATTGCAAGATGAAGAGAATAGCTATGTAATGATTTAGGAGGTATAACATCTTTCATTGATTGTTTTATTGCTCAACATGACTTTTGGTTGATTATTTACATGCATTTGTCTTAGCATGATGATTAAAAGCAAATGTCATGTATATATTGTTTATATCTCAATATGATGTATTGATGTTTATTAATTATATACATTTGCCTAATCTCTTGCTATGTATAAATGAATGAGTTTTCAAAAATAAAACTTGTTGGCTTTGATTGAAAATATTTTGTTGAAAAAGAGGGAGATTTATTTTCAAATAAAGCGTTGTCTTTTAGGAGCAATGACTTTCTTTTAAAACTCTTGTTCATTCTAAAATGATTATCTTGGTTTATTGTTAAAGATAATATTTTGATTGAATATTATTTGAAACAATTGGTACATTCTTGTTTAAACCATTTTCTAGTTGGATGTCTTGTTGCTTAAAACTTGACTCTTCTTAATAGGTTTAATCAATGTGTATTAATTTTAATGTTTAAAAACCTCCTTATGCTTGGATATTTTGAGTTTATTAAATTGGTATCTTTTCAATGTTACTATCCTTGCTTATTGCATATGTTAATCAACAATTGGTATTAATTGGTATCTTCATCAATTGGTATCTTTTTGTTTCTTCTAAATTGGTATTTCTTTGAGTGAAAAGAAGAAAAATCTTTTTTTTTTCTTCAAAATTATATATTCTTTTTGGGGGAGATAAGGACTTAATTATTGAACTTTTGTTCTTTTCTTTGTTGCCTCTAATTGGTATCTTTTTGTTAATGCCAAAGGGGGAGAAGTATGCATAATATTTGTGATATTATTTGTTATATATAGTATTGGTAAAATATGCATGATGAAATGAATATGAATCATATATGGATTTGATACCTACAATATGCTTATGCTTAAATATTATTGGTATCCTTTTATTTATGCATATTGATAGGGGGAGCTACAAATCCTTAGTTGATATATTCACTCTCATATGCAATATTTTACCTAATGATTGTCATCAACAAAAAGGGGGAGATTGTTAGCTTTATGACTTCCTCCCTTGTTGGTTGATTTTGATGATAACAATTATTGTCTTGTGATTCTATTTGTTTATCATATTGTGTTTATTTGCAAGTATGAATTGCTGTTTCATGATCTTTGCATCACGGACTTATTATTGCATCATTGATTTGTTTTACCTAAAATATGTTATATGCTTCTTTAGTAATGTTTTGCATATATGCATATTGTTAGGGGGAGCCACAAATCATTGATTGATTTATTTATTTCATTAATTGATTTATTTATTCTATATGCAATTTGTGCTCAATGTTTGTCATCAACAAAAAGGGGGAGATTGTTAGCCTTATGGCTTCAATCCAACTTTGTTGAATGATTTTGATGATAACAAACATTGTGTTATGTGTATTTAATTGTGCATATAAATACTTTGTTATACACTCATGCTTAATTGTCAAACCTTATTGAGTGTTTATTTGGCTAACCATGTTGATTGATTGAAATTATCCTATAGTTCTTATATATCCATTTTATTATATATTTATTAAAAACAGGATTTAGAGTGTCATTGAAAGAGGCTCAAACCATCACGAAGCTCTTGCACTTTATTGAATCTTATGTGGATGTGAATATGTTGCATATTCACTTAAAGACTTTGAAGAGTTATTGCATTGATGCAATCCTATCATGAGCCACAACATTATTGAAGTGTAATGATGAAGCCATGTTCAAGCCTAGCACAAGCCAAGCACAAGTGTTGAAAATCCTTTTTGAAGATCTTGCTTTTATTCTTGTGTAAGAGTGCTTAGGATTTATATTGTAAATCTCTCTATATGATGAACTAATTGGCTCAATTGACTATGAATTAAAGATCATAAGTTTTAACTTTGAAAAATCACATTTTGGTCAAAAATTGATTTAAACTCATAGAGGGCTTTATGGACTCAAAAGACAAAATGTTTTTGAAATGCTGAATTTTTGCTGACGTAAACATCCAACTTAAAATGGGCATATCTCTCTTATCCGGACTCCGTTTTCGATGATCTTGGCGGCCACGGAAAGCTTGAGAAGTCAAGTTTTTGAATATATAACTTTCATATAAATTTTTTTTTTGGGGTTAGTCGACTAACCCTTGATGATTAGTGGCAGGGCAGTAGCCTGTTTTGGAAAAATAAGTTCCTAGTCGACTAACACACCCTTCCTAGTCGACTAACCGTGCCCGGGAACATTTTCAAAGGTATTTTAAGCCTTCTAGTCGACTAATCAAGTGTGCCTAGTCGACTAATCGACCATCTGCTCAATAATAGCTAGTTTTTAACACTCCAAACGGCTCTATTTTGACCCCCAACAGTCATATTTGTTTTGGAACCTATTTTTACTCATTTTATGAGTCTTGAATCAACTAATGATCATACACAATCATACTCAAACTTAGTTTACATCATTCTTGTGTGATTTATTCACTTGATTCATCATTCTCTCTCTTGAAGCAAAATTAGTTCAAATCTTTGAGAGATATTAGTGAGAGCTTTATCATTGTACATCATCTACTCTTGAAGGTGCTATTCTTCGTACACTATATTATTCATTTTGTAAACTTGTGAGATTGTAAGGATTGTGAGAACCCTTGTGGGTGAGTGTCTTCCACCTTTGAAAGAAGACAACTTGTAAAAGTTTCTCCACCTTGAAGGAGTGATCCATAGTGGATTGTGGAATACTCAAGACGGGGCTCTTGAGGCGTGGACGTAGACGGAGACCGAACCATGTTAATTCTTGTGTTTGAATCTCTCTAACTCTTCTTTTGCATTTCAATTCATATACTTGCTATATTAATTGTTGTTCAATTCATATACTTATTGTATCAATTGTTTTATTGTGATTCAAACATTGTCTTCCGCTAAATTTAATTGAACCATATTTTTAATTTGGTAATTGTTTTTAAAGTTTGCAATACCTCTATTCACCCTCCTCTAGAGGTATATACTTGGGCCAACAGTATTCATATGCATAATCATAATATAATGTTTGTTATCATCAAAATCATTCAACAAAGAGTGGGCAAACCATTTACCAATATTGGATTGAAGCCATAGGGCTAACATGACTGATGATGTTATTTATAAATTAAATATTATTATCATATTTTATAAAGTTTAGAATGTAGACATATAATTAGATGAAGGCAAATATCCCAGTGATACATTATATATAATGTTTAAAATAAATAAATAAATTTTAGTTGAAAATTAAATTTTGATGAAATTAATTGTTAGATTTTAGTTAAAAAAATTAAATTTTAATTTGATTTGGATTAAAATTTGGATTAAATGTTATAGCCATTTGATTATGTTAATTTTATATATAAACGGTCAGAAATTAAACATATTTTAGCTATTGAAGAGAAAGTAACTATTTTATCATTTCTCTGATTTTCTTATTTTCATCAATGCATTTAAAATTGTGAATTGTGAATTTACTTTGTTTCTTCACAATTGTGACATGTTACATTATATATTGCTATGAATTTAAATTGAAAAGAGTTTTATCGCTTGACTGATTCTTTGAACATATTAGTTTTTTTATGTCATGCATACAAATTTGAATGGAAATCATATAAGATGAAGATTTTTTTTTTTTTTTTTTGCTATACAGGTATCCTGGGCCAGTTTGCACGCAACAGACTAAATCCTGCACCCCGAATAAGGCTTTTGAAACAAGGCTTGCACCTTGCGGTCTGTGGCTTAAGATATTAGAAGTTAGTGGGAGTCGAACCCAGGACCAAGGGACTTTGTACGCCCTTAACCCTGCTCCTCAACCACTAAGCTACTCACCCTTTCGAATTGGGTTATGAAGAATTAGTTGTGAGTGTACGTGTGAGCATAACAAAGAGTTAAATACTTTCAAGATCATTTATAGAATGCTTAGTGTTGGAGTCTAGAGTCGGACACATGGCTATAATAGATGCTGTGATTAATTTGAAACTTTGGATAGGTTATGGCATTTATTTATTTATAAATAAATGTTTATAAATTTATTTTATTATTAATTATTGAATTAAATTTTATGTAACTGTTGGTTGTTTAGTGTTATAATATGTTGACCTGTCTAGTAAATAATTTTTTTTAAAAAAAAAAACATAATAATAATTTGTTATGGATTTATTATAATTGGATTAAATTTCATAAAGGTAAAGTTAATTATAAGTTCATTTATTTTTATTTGTTGAGTTAGATTTTATGATTAAACTTTTGTAATTGTTGGATGACTACTATTATCATATTATTATAATAATTTGATATATAAAAGAATGTTTCATTCTAACATATTTTGCTTCACAACCAAGATCAGATGATATTAGATTTTGGTTTACAAATGTGTACATATATATATAATGGCATCATCAATCAGTGTCATTTCTCCATTCAATTTGAGTGTTCTCTTTGGTTTAATAAGTAGATAAAGAACTTAGATCATAGACAAATATCTATAATTTTCTAATAGTTAGTTTCTTTTATAAAGTTAATTTTGCATCAAATTACTCTTAGGAGTTACCCTTTTCTTAAAAACAAAGTTAGATATTACTTTTATGAGATCTTTAAAATTTATATGTTTTCAACTTTTGTGAATTCTTAAGCAGGTCGCAATGGCTATAAAGTTTTCGTAATCTTTATTTATTTATGTGGTTCTCATTTATCTTTATTTCTTTACTAGCTGCCGCGCACACGCGATGCGTGTGCAACGTGATGCTTTTATAAAATTTAAAATTTATGTCAATTCCTTTTTTATTTTAGGATTGTAAAATAAGTAATTTGCCATGTGTATATTTTGTTTTTGCATCAATTGATTGCATCCTTTATTCAAGAGAGCCTAATTAGGAAGGCTAAAACACAAAATTCAAAAACTGAGATGGCATCGAAGCGGTGAAATGGCTACTAACTAATTAGGGTGCACATCGAAGAGCATCACGGTGTAATTTTAGAAAATCATTTTAAGGTATCTAAGTCTTTGAGTTGTTTTATTTTATTTTATTTTTCATTTTGGATAAATGTTTTATGCAAAAATAATTAGCAAGATTAAGAATACAGTACTAATTAGCATTATGGAATAAACTATGTAAGTTCAAATGATAGTATTTATCAGGATCGTTTTGGATATGATTGTAAAGAATTTGAAATAGAAGGAGGACATAGTGCCTGAAACGAATTGGGATTGTGGTCGCATATATATATATATATGTTTGAATTTATCGTACAATTGTTAATATTATTATTATTATTTAATTTAGAAATTTGAAATTAAACTATATTTCAATCATTTTTTTTTTTAAATTTATTATAAAAGAATTTTTTTTTTTTTTGGTATAGATAATTATAATTAATTTCGTAGTAATTTGAAAATTTGAAACTAAAATATATTTCAATAACTTTTTTATTTTAATTTTTTATATACAATTTACTTTTTGTTAGTTAGACCGTTTTACAGGCCCGGAGAAGTGGGTTACCCCACTTATCCACGTTTACATGTTGTGGCACTATTGTCTAGGTTGAGTTATCCTTTTATGGATCATTCTCTCTTCTTCTTCTTCTTCTTTTTTTTTTTTTTTTTACAATAAGAATAACAAAAACAAAATACATCTTATAAATTACAAAAATAAAGCACATATTTCAATTTAAAAATATACTAAGAATATATAAATCATAAAGTTGAAAATAACTTTTAAAATGTAGTCGTTCATTAGAACAAAAAATGGGCTTACTTAAAGGACAGGAACACTTAAATATTGAAACTTCCGATAAGAATCAATTGGCAGGGGATGTTTGTGAGTAAACATTTGGGCAAAAATACAATACATCTTACAAATAACAAAAATAAATCACATTAAACTTAACTATTTTAGAATCTAATTTCATTAAAAAGATAAATTTTGACTAAATCTAATGAATAAATCTTATTATAGCTTTCTTATAAATCTTTCATTGAAATGAAAATCAAATTGAAATTTTATAGTATGGCTGTAAGGTCGTAATAAATATTATAAATAATATGTCAATGCATGTGTCTTTTTAGCCTTATGTTTGTTTTAATGTAGCCTTCAACTTGAATTATATGCTAAATGTCTTAAATAATATACGAAACTGTATCATTTAAGATGTGGAAACATAAAGTGATTTACTTTCAAAACCATCACACAACTGGCCAAGAAACTATCACATAATGCCACGGTCATGAATTCCTAGCGCAAATCAACTATTGGGACTAAGTTGGAATATATAATCCAATTCGATTAAAGAAAGAATCTTGAGCGCTTTTTGTTGCATTAATCTTATAGGTATTGATGCACTTTCATGTACGTAAATTCAAAATCTAAAGAAATACATGCCATAAGACTAATAAATCACTGACAATTTTTTTTTTAACAATTTGGGAAGTCATTATAATTGGTAAAAATAAACAATGGTTTGGGCATAGGAGATATGAAGTCTTGAGGCTTCTGACCAAAGGGTAATTGCTACCTTTTTCCCAGGACAATGATGATCATGTCCTACTCACAACAAATTTTTTTTTGCTAAACTCACCCTTCTGACTTTATTAATAGTATAGATTTGTCTTAAACTCTTAAAATATCTAATTTTTTTTTTTTTGGAAAACATATAGTTTTAGATAATCTCTTAATATTATTTCTAATATAATAGTTTTATTATAAATTGATTTTGAGAGTTTAGTGTTGGATTTATAAGATTTATAATTTAAAAGTTTAAATAGCCTTTATTTTTTTAAAAATAAAATAATAAATGGATCGGATTATTCACCAGATATAATGTTATAAAAATGAATTTTAATTTAATCATTAGTTATACTCTTTGTTATAATTTATTTAATTGAAAAAAAAAAAGGATCGGATTATTCACCAGATATAATGTTATAAAAATGAATATTAATTTAATCATTAGTTATACTTTTTGTTTTAATTTATTTAATTGAAAAAAAAAATAGAGTTTCTTAGAAAACATATAGTTTTAGATAATCTCTTAAAATAACATATTTCTAATGTTATCTATCCTTCGGACTTGGTGATAATAATATTTGTTTATAGGTCGTTTGGATCATTTTTCTATTGAAACTTTCTTCCCAAATTTGTAAAAATTAAAGTGTGGGGAACTAACCTAGCTATTTTGGGTTTACAGATTGGTCACTATACCCAATTAATTTTTTTTATTCCGGAAACCTTGTTTTCTTGTTATTGTAAAAGGATCGTAAAATGTTGTGATTCAAAATTTTTAATTTTAAAAAAATTAATGTAAAATTGTAGAATTTTTTAAAATTGAAAATTTCTTCACAATTTTAAAAATGTAAACAAAATTTTTTGGGAATTTTTTTTTTTTAAGTAGTAGGTGAGTTATATTGAGTTCCGAGTGTAAATAACTCTCCAAGCAATCTCTGAGGCATGTGTGATTCTGCCCTATCCTCATTAATCACTTTTTGGAATGATTACCATTATTATAAAGTCTAAAAAATCTTACCAAAATTCATATTTTCATCAAAACACAATGTCGGCACTGGAAGCAACTGTAAATACGTTTTGAAAATCTTATATAAATCATAAAATTTTGATTTTTGATTGAAATAATAGAAACATTCCATAAGTAATATTTTAATTTCAACTTTAATATGAAATACATAAAAAAATACTAATAGTGAAATCTGTTAAAAAAAATTAATAGAAGATATTATTACTCAAATCCAGTGCCAACTTTTGTTGTCAATTCATCTTTTATCTTTTATTCTATATTTTATTTTATTTTTTGATTTTTTTTTTTTACTTTGTGAATTTTAGGGCGACACACAAATGTTATATTTTGCTCTTTTTAAAACTCAATTTTATGTTAATATATTTGCTAGTTTTAAAACTCAATTTTATGTTAATATATTAGCTAGCTTTTAAACTCAATTTGCTAGTTTTAAAACTAAAAACAATAACAACATCAGCATGTTCATGCAATATCGTAAATACCATTTCAAGTGTAGAGATGATTATAATCTTTGTTGCTTCTAAAATAACAATTAATTTTTTTTTTTCACATAAAAATTATTATTATTGGATTTACATGATGACAAAGTGATTATGAACGCCTTGAAAACTGTTTCTTAACTAATTTTTTGTATTGAATTTGTTTATTATAACCATTACATGGATGGTTGATTATAATAAAGAGGAAAATAAAGTGTTATTGTTGTTTCAATTTCAAAAGGTTAACTATAAAACAAAAACAGTTAGGGAAATATTTGGAGGTCCCATTGTAAATGAAATAATAATACCAAATTATTGCCAAAAAAAATTAACATATACAAAAAAGTACGTAAATGCAGGCACAAATCAACTCTATAATCACAATTAAAGTTACATAAATAAACAATTTCTCAATGAACAGGGAAATTAAATATGGTAGTTTATTATTAGAGGAATAGATCACTGGGGGCACAAATATAATCTAAAATTAAAATCAAAGTTATATGAATAATCAATTTCTTAATCTATAGTGAAACAAAAAATGGGAGTTTATTATTAGAGGAATAGATCAAATACTGGTGGCAAAAATAACCTTGCGTTGTGTTGAGTCTTCTTGAATCGTTCTTGTAATGCAGATTAAGGATGTTGGAGAGAGCAGTACGTTTGGATTCGTAAAGATGATCTCCTCCAGCGGTTTATTGATGTGCAATTGTGAATATTTAAAAAAAAAAAACAATATTGAATTGTAAGAACTCTAATATGCAACTAATACTTTAAATATAAAAAAACAATTTTAATGCTAAATGGAAATACCCGTACTATAGTGCCTTTAAAAAAATTAAAAGTCTACTATTGGTTTGAGATAGCATGGAAAGATGAAGAGATAGAGACCATGAAGAATTGGAGTTGCTGATTTTTCAAAACAATTAGCATGGAGGGATGAAGAGACAGAGTCCATGAAGAATTGGAGATGAGTATAAATATTTATAGTAATTTACTTATTTACTTAATTATTTGATTGCTAATTTTAAAATTTATCTTTTGTGAAGATTTATGTAACGCCCCAACCTGACCATTATACCGACCATCCCGGGTAGGTCGACACGGGTCAAGATGTAGGTACAACCTGTACTGCTCATTCATATTTCCATACACAGGATAAAGAAAGGATAATTTATAACAACATGAAATGATATGTTCTAGTGCATACATGCCCAAGTACGAGTAATACAACAAGTAAAGAGTCAAAAGTACCAAGCTTAATGCCAACATCCCTGGCATATAGGCTACTAAGGAAATAAACTGGTAGTTCGAAATACAGATAACTTAAATGCACGCTAGATTGCTCGACGCACGACTGCCCAGAACACTGCAAAACCCAATGCAACCTGAGTAGAGTTTCCTAGCATTGGACCTCTACTAGAAACCTGTAAACCTGCTGCATGAAACACAGCATGAGCATGGAATGCCCAATAGGAGTACAACCTCAACCAACAGTAATAAATATTGATACAAGGAACATGATAAACGAAACAGTTTATATTCAGTTCAAAATTCAAATATCGTAAATGGTGTGGGTTTAGAACAGTTATAAGTGCGAAATAATGTCCATCAATTTCGAAGACCAGGCTCACAGAACGTATATCAGGACGTTGTTCTAGGCTAACATGCCTCCGGCACAACGACAGCCAAAACCGACCACTACGGGGTCTGACCTCTCGAGGATAACCGACCAGTTGCCGAAAACACATGGCCAACTGTCGAGCCACTACGGGGCTATATACTTCGGGTCCGCACTAAGGCTCCACCCAGGACCATGGGCCCTTAAATAGTCTCCCTGTATACCAACCGAGCCTAAACCATGCATATCAGCAAGGGTTTATATAATTCCAAATCAATTTCCAAAGCCAGCAGGTAAAGCATTTCATATGTGGCATATAAGCATAATCAAGCATTATTTCAAAACAGTTATAATATCATCCGAAAACAGGAATGAAATAAGCAAATCCATATGCCAACATATAGGTTCATAAACAATTATAAAACACACCACACCAATAGTTCATCAAGTATGTTCCAGGTATCATGTTTATTTCATAAAGCAGTTCAGCATAAAATGCCACATAAAATCATATATCATCACCGTTAGAGAGGTTCAGTATCCTACCTTGACTGGGCAAATAACCTCCTAGCAATGTCTTGATAAAATGCACACTAACTCGCGAAAGGATAATTACCGGGACTATCCTGATCTGAAACATTGACCAATAAAGACATGCATAAGTCCCTGCCTAATAAAATAAACCTCGTATTTAAAAACTAGATTCCGAGAGCTTTCCGTACATATAAAGTACGCGAAAATCGGAGCTCATATGCACAAGTTATGAAAGTTTGAAATTCGGAGTCGAAAATTATCAAAAAGGGTCTATTTGGTAAAAGTAGGGGTATTTTTGTAATTTGGCCGTGAAAATAACAATAAAGGTCATCTTCCTCACGAGGAGGCAACCTGCTACCAGTTTCTTTAACACTAAAAAAAAAGAAAATCAAGATGCAAATAGGTAATAAGATTTTATTAAAACTATAAATAAAAGGTTAGCATATTTGTTTATATATATGTAAATATATATATATTAAAAACTCAAGAAAACCACAAGGATGCCACGGCTGGAGTGCCATGGCCGGGACTGCCATGGCCATGGCCGGAGCTCACTGTGAGCTTCAGTCCGGTCCTTCATTTTTTTAACATAACCTCTAAAAACAATGTAAAACTCATGGTAAATCCCTCAAGAAGTTAGTTTAATTGACATAGAAATTGAGTAAAGAAAAGCCAAAGCTTGCATCAAACACCAATGGCTGCCGTGAGTTAGAAACTTCATCACAGTCACTGATTTTTTTGAAACCAAACCATAATGGAGCTCACAATCCACATGCAGGCCTAAAATCAGGCTTGATATGAAGCACAAATCAAAGAGAAAATGGATCCTTGACATTTAGAGTCTGATTTGCAGAGGCCGAAACCCAACTCAAGAAAACAGGGGCTGTTTATAAAGTTTTTTTTTTTAAACTTCAAAAATTTTGAAAACCAACCCCACTGAGGAATCAAAGTTTATAAAGACTCAAAATCAAACTGAACACAGCCTTTAATTTAAAAAAAAAAACAGTAAAGTCACCATAGATCTTTGACATGCACAGCCCGAAATGTGTGTTTAAAAACAGGGACATTCTATGAAATGTTGTTTTAGCTTTCAAAATATTAAAACCAGCCCATGCATGTTTCGATCCACTTACTAGCAAGCTTAAAGGGTTGAAGACTTACTGTTCCAAATCAGATTTGAGGTGAAACTTGCTGTAGCTTAACAGATCAAGGTTCAAATAAATTTGGTAACCCATTTAAATATACATGCAAGCTTGTAAAACTTTGAAACCCAAAAGTTTCTTTGCATGCAAGATAAAACTCTTCCAAAATCTGCATAACAGTGGGTACTCGAATGTTTTGGAAGAAGGGAGTTGCAAAACCTTTGTTCAAAAACTTGAATCTTACCTCTAAGGGAAAGAAAGGAACCTTTCCGGCAAGGGATTTCCAGCCACTACTCCTCCTCAGCACACTCCCTCACGGTTCCCTCTCTACCCCTTACTTCTGATGAGTGAAAAAAAAATGAGAGAAGAGTGAGGCTGGTCGTGGGTTTTTTAAAGAGAGGTTAGGGGCCTTATTGCAATATGAGGAAATTTGATTTGTTAAAATTACAAGAGGCCCTTTAATTGATATAAAATTTTTGAATCATCACAAACACTTATAAAAATTATAATATTGAAGCTTCTAAATTACTGAAATACTCCAAACTTATTAAAATAATGAAAATAGCACATTTAAAATTTTTGGGGTATTACAATTTATTATAGATAAGATATAATTTTTGAACTGTGAATAAGCTTAACTTGTTATAAATTTAGTTATTTATATATAATATTTTTGGAGCTGAGTATAACGGATAGTTAATTATAAATTTTTAAATTATTTTAATTTATTTTTAATTACAAATATATAAATCAGTTGGAAAATTTAGTTAAGATTAGTTATATTTTAGTGACTTTTTTTTTAGTTTTGGACTCTTCTCTCTCTCTCTCTCTCTCACATACATAGAAACACACATTTTGAATTTAAATATCTTAAACTGTTGGATTGTTTAGTTAATTGATTTGATAATTTGGAAATATATTTTTTTTAGGATTTAGTATAGATAAGATATATTTTTTGAATTTTTAATAAGTGAAATTTTTTTATTTTCGGACTCTCTCTCTCTCTCTCTCTCTCTATATATATATATATATATAT
>JAESVK010062827.1:21955-44452 GCA_017140935.1 Hamamelis virginiana
CTCTCTCTCTCTCTCTCTCTCACACACACACACACACACACAATCACTCAACGTTATATTTTGATAGTTTTTAAACTCAATTTTATGATAATATATTTGCTAGTTTTAAAACTCAATTACTCAGACGTTATATTTTGATAGTTTTAAATCTCAATTTTATGATAATATATTTGCTAGTTTTAAAACTCAATTTAATTAAAAACAGTAAAAACATAAGCATGTTACCTTTCCAAGTCTAAAACACAATTTAATAAAAAAACAGTAACAACATAAGCAGGTTATCTTTCCAAGTGTAGAGATGATCTCCTCCAGATTACTTTCTTTTGTTCCTAGCCAAGCCTCTTTTCCGCTCATATTTTCAGTTTTTTAAATTTCAATCTCTATATCTCTTTGAGTTAATTTAGTAACTGATGGAGAATAAATGAGGAGAGAGAGAGGAAGGTTTAGTTATGAGAGAGATAATGTAGTTTTTGAGAGAGATATGGAAGTTGAAGAGAACGTGCCTTTTTGGGAATTTTTAAGAATAGAAAAAGACAAACTTATCCTAACATTAATTGTTAGAGCATCCACAGCAGAATAGCAAAACCTCCCTGGCCAAAGCTAAAATTTTGCTCCAAAAAGTGGTTTTTTGCTATTAAGCTTTTAGCCAAATTTTTTTTCCCACAGCAGTGTAGCTAAAACAGAATAGCTAAACCATTTTCTTCCACTTTTACCCTCATGAAGTACTTTTCAATTACATCACATACCCTTCATTCATCTACATGACTCAAACCACTATTATTTTTAATTTATCAAATTAAAAATATTAAAAATAATATTTTATTATTAAATTAATGTTAAATTTTATCTAATTTTTTTTTTTTTTTTTACATATTGTACTTCTTCTCAATATTAATAAAAGAAAAATATATATATTAAATTAGAAATGATCTATTGGGGTAAAGTTTTTGCGTTACAATTTTACAGTACATCCTCACTGGGATAAATGGACTGTGGTATATTGAAAAACCGACCGTTGGATTACATAATCCTGTTACGTAAGAGATGGCTGCCAAAAATCACACTGATCCAACGGTTGGTTTCTTGCATTTGCCTTTGAAATAAGATGAGACTCTAATGAACACAAATTTTGTCCGATTTTTTCACAGTCAGTTTTTTCGGAAACCAACCGTTGGATCAGCGTGATTTTTGGCAGGCACGACAAACGTAATAGGATTATGTAATCCAACGGTCGGTTTTTCAAAATACCTCACCCATTTTCTCCAATGAGGATGTTCTGTAAAATTGTAACGCTAAAACTGTACCCCAATAGAGATCAACTCTATATCAAATATTTCAAAAATCACATGGGAGATGTAAAAAGCAAGTCATAAACTCGGTAAGAGAAAAATCTGTCTAGCACATAAATCTATGCAGTACTGTATTGATATGTCACATCACATGGGAGATGTAAAAAGCATGTCATAACCTCGGTTAGAGAAAAAGCTGTCTAGCACATAAATCAATGCAGTACTGTATTGATATGTCACATCACATGGGGTCATCAAAGCATGTCAGCATGTCATATTTAAGTACTATCATCAATGCTATGAAAATTAAAGCTGAGTTTGACAATGCATGTCATTAAAGCATGACAGCATGTCATATTCAAGTACTATGTGCTATGCTATGAAAATTAAAGTCGAGTTTGACAAAAGGGGTCACTTAAATATGTCAGCATGTCATATTTAAGTACTACCATCAATGCTATGAAAATTAAAGTTGAGTTTGACAATGCATGTCATTAAAGCATGACAGCATTTCATATTCAAGGTGACTTCAATAGGGGCAATTGCAAACCATATGTCGCAAAAATGACCGTTAGATTCGACGAAATACATGTCATCTGCGTTTCGACCAAAAACCACAGTGATCCAACGGTCGGTTTATGAAAACGATTTGTCAAATCATATTAACCGGTGATATTTTGATAAACACATAATGTCACAATTTTCCATATTGACATATGTAATAATCTGACCGTTGGATGACTATAATATTTAGTAAACATGCACATTTTTCAATTGTCACAATTTGGATGACTATAATATTTAGTAATGTCACAATTTAGTAATGTCACAATTTGGATGAATATAATATTTAGTAATGTCACAATTTGGATGACTATAATATTTTGGATGACTATAATATTTAGTAAACACATAATGTAACAATTTTCAAAATGTGCTATTAAATTGATCATATTGTAATGCATATATCTAGTGAAAATAAAACATTAAATATGATAATTATTTTAAAATAAAAAAATAAATTAAAAGCTAACCTTTTTCACCTCTTGAAAAGTTGGCAAGAGTGGTTTGAGCAAGGTGCAAAAACATTGAATTTTACAAAGAAGTTTGGGGGCTATTTATAGAAAAAATTAGAATATGACCGTTGAAAGGGCAAAATGGGGAGTGCATTTGGGGTTTGAAGGGTAAAAATGGAAAAACAATTATAAAAAGGGTATGAAACCCTCATTTTGCTCAAAATCACACTCGGGTTCGCATTCCTCCAAAGCATGTCCCGCGATCTTTGGCCGACGGTGAGAAGCTCCATCACCGATCACCCTCTCCGGTTGACCTCGCCGTCCGGCTATATCGGGCCGACGGTGATAACCCCGAGAAGCAGCGGCACATTTGGTCGGTTTTTCTCTCCACATCTCGCGCGGTTCTCTCGTTGTCCTCTGCTTCTCTCTCTTCTCACAAAACAGTTCACCGGCCGGTGAAGCTCCATCAATGGATGACGGCACAACCCCGGCGGAGCTCAATCACAGTGGACAAACATGAAACTCTGTACGGTAAGAGCTTCGATGCACTGATTTTTTGGGTTTTCTTCTTCATTTTTTGATTTATTTTTAATATTATATATGTTTGGTTGCTGATTGTTGCATGAATATTGTGATCGAATTTTTTTTTTCCTTCATGCTGTCTGTTTGGTTGCTGAGAAAATTTGGTGAGAAAGTCCGTTTGATGTGATTCCAACGGTCTTCTTTGGAGGGCAAAAGGGGTTTTTGTCCAAAAAGTGGTTTATTGCTTGATGAACAGGGCGTAGCAAAAAGAGGGCAATTTTTGCTTCCCACTGTTCATTGAGCAAAAAAATTTTTTGCTTTAGCTACACTGCTGCGGAGGTTTTTTTGCAAAAAATGGCCGTTTTTTGCTTTAGCTTTCACTATTGCTAGACTGCTGCTGATGCTCTTAGTAGCTTTATTTTTTTGTGGGTATTTTTGGTATTAAAACTTGACCAGGCTAACCAATCCTTCTAGCTTTATAGATAGAATAGATGTTGCTCTCATTTAGGTTTCGTTTTAAGTTAAGAGAATAAATAACTATATTTAAATATAAAAGTTAAAATTCCATTATGCTGATCCCTATAGTTCAAAATTAATCTAAAATATAGTTATTTAGATTTTATTATAGTGAGCCAAATGGAAAACAACATGGGTAAATGTTACGTTATTAGACCAAATTATAAGTTTGCCAATTAGAAATTCCATGAGACCTACTTATTTATTTTCCAATTAATTATTGAATCTCGCAATTGTTTAATTATTTAACCATTAGAAAAGAGATAACTTCCATCTTTTGATCCTTATTACTTCATTTATTATCTAATTTATTTAATTATTTATTATTTTAATTAATGTTTTCTATATATATATATATATATATATATATATATATGAAAAAGATTGATTTTCTTATTAGATGCCTAGTTGGATATTAAGATTTATTATTCTGCGAACCAGTACAAATTTAAGTTATAATTTGTTTTCGTGGTAGTTGTAAATTAAAAATGTACTTTTATTAATACATAGTATACAATTTTCTATGTGCTATACGTGATGAAATGAAATTGTGTTAATGTGGGGGTTTGAATGTGGTCTAGAAAGGAAAACAAAATGCTTGATTTATTTATTTAATTATTTTTTGGTGAAATAAAAAAAAATGCTTGATTTATATTTATGCAAATGTGATGCATAATCGGATGCTTAAGTTGTAGTGTATGTCGTTTCTAATATTACTTGTGCAATGATTTTATGATAATATATGTCATATGCTTCTCTGTTTTGAATATGCAAAGAGAAATTGCATAAGAAAATTTATTTTTCTTAAAATATTTGATATTTTTATGAATTACACAATATGATACATAAAATGGGTGCGAGTTGTTCAATTGTTACAGATTATGAAGCACTAGAAGACGAGAAGCATCAAAGATTCTAATTCAGCCTTGTCATTGTCTTCAACCTGACATTAGAGTGGAGTGCTATTAAAAAATATAATAAAAAAGAAACATTATATGAGAAAATGCCTCAGAATTAGAACATGTGCTAAATCCAAATCCATTGAGGGGGATGGGGCTAAAGCTCACAAGGAGTTACCAACGGAAGTAACCCAACCTTTGTAACCCAACCTTTGTGATTGGAGATCCCATGAAGAAGGTTCAATTGGTAGAAACAATCCGTAGAGCGTGACTCATTAAAAGAACTTTTAGTAGGAGAGAGTCTCCTCCCCATCCTTATATATGATGAGAGTGCTATTGATGTGACAATAAGGAAGAGTTTTACTTTGAATGAATTCAAGGCAAACAAACTCCTGCAGGTATAAGTCACAATACCCTTGGAGAATTAACCTAAATGAGAAGTCGTCGTGAAGCCGCGACTATGAGATTTGGACTGACCTCTAGGAACTTTCATGATATCAGATACCATCGCACGGCATAAAGAGCGCTAATTTGTGAATAACATCTCATATTAATACTATGTGTGTGACATGTTGAAGCTTGATTCAACGAGTCTAGTTCAATACTTTGTATACTATGATTTCTCAAATAGAAGTTGTCAATAGTAAGTATAGGTTCAACTTAGAGACACTTATTCCCATTGCATAGTATATTGGTTGCCCTATACTTTTTGTATTTATATATATTTTAAAGTTTTGAAATTTGTGGGGGATTGTTGAGAAATAATAATTAAAAATGAAATTTGAAACTTTTATTTATTTTATTTTATATTTATGAATTTGACCAATTTTAATTTGGGGGTTACAAAATTTTATGGTGGTATTATGGCACTAGCTGTTACATAACGACTAGCTTTTTGTCCTCTAAATAGAGGGGTTCTAAGCCTCATGTGATACCAATCTAATCATTTTCTTCCATATTTTATTAATTCTTATCTTTTCATACTTTTTCTTATAACTTTACTATTTTGTTGGACAAATTTATCGAATACAGGTTCATTTGTCTTCCATTGGACATACCCATTGAAGATCTAACTGTGAGCTATTTGAGATCATATCTCTGAAGGATTGATAGTCACTATTACATGTATGTAGAGAGGCAATAGTACTTTTAGGACAGCGTGTCTTCACGTGTTTTCTCACATGCGAGCTTTTTCTTACTTATCTTTTTATTTCATTTCATATTTCTTATAATAATAATATAATTGTTAATTAGCTAAAATTGATCTAAATTTGTGTTAAAGTTTATTAAAATCTCCAACAATACCTCCACTGAAACCAACAATCTAGCCACCCAGGTGGTTTCAAATGAGTCCAAAATAGTTTCTAAGATAGGTCACTGAGAAAAACTTTGATAACTAGCTAGTTTTCAGCGGTCATAATTTTTCACAATCTGTATTTTGATATGCTGACATTGAATCAATGTGATTTTTGGCATATGTGGCATCCAAAATAAGGGTATCTAATCTAATGGTCGGTTTTTCAAAATACATATTCCACAATTAATTAAAGGCCTCATATAACTTTCTTAAAAGCCAGCATATGTGCACAGAATCGGGATTGTGGACTTTATAATATAAAACTCTTATGCCAGAGACTTATAAATATATAATCCTTATTTATTTTGGGATATGAAGACATTATCTTTTTACTTTTTTTTAATTAATTAATTATTGACATTTCTTCAAGAACTAAAAGAAGTATTAATAAGAAGACAAATTAAAATCATTCGGCTTTCCTTTTATGTGAAAAACAATCCATTATAAGAACCCTTACCCCATTTCATCAAATAGAACTCATCAACTCATTTTATATTGGAGATCCCTTTAGGGATTAAATGAGAGAAATATCATTAAACAATAAAATGATACCAACTTTGGGGTTGATTGACACGCCTGAAAATCTGATTAGTTGAGGATGAATCTGACCGATAATTTTTTTTATCATTGTTTGATAAATTCAAATTTTTTTTCTAGTAAATCTGTGTAATCTTTGTATAGAAAATAAAGCATAAACAATTTTTTTTTTTTTAGAAATACACTATAAGTTGGTTTATTTAAAAATTAGATAGCAGTAACAAAATAAATTAAACCTAACTTTATTTAGTTTCCGAAGTTTTCAAATAAAGCATAAACACCATTTTTTTTTCTTTTTAATTAGAAACATACTATAAGCTATTTTATTTAAAAACTAGATAGCAGCAACAAAATGAAACTAACTTGATTTAGTTTCCAAATCGAATATTAATCTTTAGAGAATCTCTTTTTTTTTTTTTTTTTTTTTTTTTTTTTTGAAAACCCATATTTTTCTCTTTATCACAAATTTTTTTTTTTTTTTTATAAATATTAATCAGTGGCTATCAATATATTTCAATGTGCTTGAATTTAGAACCACACAAACCAGATGGGTCGGTTTAATAGTGTGCATATATGATGCTAATTAACTGCTTAAGTGGGTTAACTAATTTAAATTAGAGGTAATTGTGTGCTGATTCTTTGTCGGCCCACTCGAGCCTTACATACTTTTTAACTTTTTGCCTAAAAACAAGGGATGAGATTAAGCACAAAATCTTCACTTTGCCACTGACGTGAGGAAGTCTCAAAATTATCCTGTCGGTCTATGCTTACACAATTTATATTTAAAGACCTAGAAAATTCACTCAACTTGAAGGCCATATCGATCACCAACTTTAAACCAATTAATTGTCACATTCATGATTTTATATTGTTATTTAGCAATTAAAATTGTTGTGATTTGGATTGATTTTGTTCCTATTTTTATTGTGATTCTTTCTTACCTTGTAGATGATTCTTTACTATTCTGTAGTTATTGTTTACGTGATTATATGCTTGATTGTAGGATCAAGATTGTTGAACTATCAGTATAAGTACCTGTAGACACATTGTAATAGAATAGAATGAAAAATTATTCCTATCCTAAAATGTTGCCTCTATTATTATATATTGACAAAAAAAAAATTGCATGTAAAATTTGCTAAAATCTACAATAATCAATTCATAAAGCGGGTTTTCAATAGGCTCAATTTCATTATCTCCATCAATTACTAAAACATAACCGACTTTTTCTTTTTCTGTATTCCAAAAGGGAAAAAAAAAAAAAAAAAAACACTTTGTATATGCCAAGAGACATATAAACATAAATGTAAAAATATTATTTATTGTTTACCGTTCTAAGATTTCACATTTACCTTGGATCATAGATTCATAGAAAACAAAGAAAAACTGTTACAAATTGATGCTCCAAACTGTTACACATTTTCATGTTTTCATTCTTCTATGTAGTATATGTAGTATATTATTTATTTATTTTTTTTGTAAACATATATAGTATATTATATACTAAACCCAAATTGATGCCCCTAAAATTGAATAAAAATATGATACCAAGATTTTTCGGAGACACAGAAAGTATGAGATGGATCTCACGACTTTTCTTTCTCGATGAGATTACAATATTTAAGAATGAGGGTGATTTTCTTTTTAGTTCAACTGATAGTTTGATGAGTTCAAAAAGATTATAGTGAATAATTTCTTTTAATAAATAAAAAATTTTATAATACATTAAATTATATACTAAAGTGTTAAAACTTCAAAAATTACTATTCAAATCCCACCTCGATTTACACGAGCCATGATATTCTAGAAAGCTAAGCTAGCAATTCAAGATTAATCATAGTACAGCTTGCAGTCGAGGCTGTTTGATGCGGTGGCAAACCTCCCAAGTCCCACCTACTTTGGTTGCGTAGTCATTTATGGGGTATGTTTGTTTCGCAAGAATTGATAATGGAAATTACCAATTCTTGGGAGTTGAAAAGCTAGTATAATGTTTGCTGTTTTGACAATGGCTTTGTGAACTTTACAACCTTTGCTCCAATCATTATAGCAGGAATGCTATTAATTATCAGGTGTACTTTGATGCATTGAGGTGATCTTATTTAGAATAAATAAAGTGCATAATTTATTTTAAATAACTAACTATTGGATTAGATATTTTTCTTATATTTGTCATGTCTGTCTAAAATTACAGTAATTCAACGGTTGGTTTCTGAAAAAACTAATTGTAAAAAAATGGCGATATTTTGAAGAATAAAAAAGTCACAATTTTTCAAAGTGATATTTTTCGAAAACCGACCGTTGAGCAAACATGACAAACATAAGAAAAGTATCTAATCCAACGGTTGATTTTTCAAAATATATTTTATAACTTATTCTAAATTATACAACCAGATGCAAGGTGCATGCATCATGTATACGTAATAATAGCATTCTTGACTTGATAATAGCATTCGTGATCATTATGAAGCTTAGGGTAACTAACATCACGTATGATAACATGGCCACAAGCCTACAAAGATTGATAAAAGTGAAAAGCTAAAGTCACAGTCACCCATATAATAAAAATAATAAATAGTAAGTAAATTTATTTTTTATTTCATGTGAATTCATGAGAAAAATATATATCATTAATTTTAATAATTTTTTAATGGTAGTGAATTTAGCTTTAGCTTTGACGTTTGAATCTCGCTAAAATTTTTACTTGTTAAAAAAAAAAAAAAATTACAGTTCATTCCTTCAACTTATACCCACTTTAAATATTGTATTTCTATAATTTATTTTTAAAAACACTGATCATTTGTAATTTTGATTCGTCTCATTTTTTAGTACTCGATTTTCTGTGAGTTGACAGTTTAATTTTCTAATAAAAAAAATAATCTAGGTAAACTAGTCCAGTGAAATTTGCAAATAACATTTCTTTCCTGATCTTTCTAATCTTAGATTGGGGATAAAATTTCAAATCCAAATCAATGGTTGCACTCCAAATATTACAAGAATTTCTAATCTTATATTATAACATAAGAGTAGGTGAAAGAGAGCCTATTATTTCAAAATGCAATGACAGATAACTACCTTTCAATTATTGATGTAGACCTCACTTTATTTTAGACTTTACAATTATTTTTAGTACTGAAAATTGATAGAGCACAAAGTTAGGCTATTCCAATCCTGGAGAGTTTACTTTTTCCTGATTGCAATATTCTTTCCTGATTGCAATATTCTTGTAATCTCTATTATTTAGATTGATTTAGTTTCCTGATTTATATCCATAATTAATGGAAACTAGACAGTCCTCAAGTGTATATATTGTAATCTCAATTGTTAATAATATACATCACAATATTCATCAAAACTCTTTATGGTATCAGAGCCCTCTCTGTCCATTGAACAGAGAAAAATATCCATCCTCAAGTCTTGCCCTAGCCCTATCTTACCTTCTCTTCCCTCACAACCACTGAAATGGAGACACCAATCAATGAATCTCAGACACCACCTCCGACCCAAATGTCTGCAACTTTACCAGCAGTCTCGGCAGCTATCTCTGGAACTTCAACGACCTTCTCTTCACCAGCGAATCTCACGGCTCAAGGTAACTTTGTTCCTTCCAATGGAAATCTGATCTCTCTTAATGCATCTTCTCAGATTCCATTTAAACTCGCGAAGAACGGAGGAAACTACGCATCTTGGAAGTCTCAAATGACCAACCTACTTTTCGGTTATGGACTCTTCGGATTTGTTGATGGTTCTCAACCATGTCCACCACAAACCGACCCAAGTAATTTCTATTGGATTCGTCAGGATCGTCTAGTACTTCTTGGCATTCAGGCCACCGTTCACAGCACAATTGGTCCAACTATCAACAATTGTGTCACCTCTGCTGATGCCTGGAACAAACTAGAAACAAGCTACGCCAATCGTTCCAACACTCGGATGCTTTCTATCTTGTCCTCTCTCATGTCTAACAGGAAGGAAGGCAAATCAGTAGCAGTTTATATGAGTAGGGTGAAAAGCCTTGTTGATGACCTATCCCTTATTGGTCATCCCCTTAATGATGCCCAAATCATGGCATACACACTGAATGGTCTTGTTGATGAATTTAAGGAATTGACTGCAGCAGTTCGTATGCGCGACACTCCTCTTTCATTTGAGGATCTCTATGACAAACTCCTTGATGAGGAGTTACTTCAAAACAATGGAGAGCCAAAAGAGGAGGAAATGCAAGTTACTGCACAACTTGCTCAGCGGCGAAACTATCAGCGAGGCCGAGGTGGTCGGGGAAACCGTGGAGGTCGTGGTGGTTACAATTCCAACCACAACTCAGAGAGCAATCACTTCAGCCATCTCTCTCAATTTTCTCAACCCGACCATTCACAATCCAATCAAACTCGGCAACAGTTATCTCATGGCCGCGGTATGAGTTTTCCGAATTCCCACTCTTATTCACCATCTTGGAACTCAACCACTTATCACAGAAATCAGGGCCAACCTCGCATTATTTGTCAGTTGTGCGACAAACCTGGTCACAGTACCAAATCCTGCCGCTCTCGAGGTCAACCTCTGCCTAACTATTCTCGACCCCAAGCTAATTTTGCTGCTGGGGACTCTGGCCACACCAACAACAATTGGGTCCTCGACTCGGGTGCCACACATCATATTACTTCCGATCTTCAGAATCTTTCCATGCACTCTGACTATGTTGGGAATGAGGATGTTGTAGTCGGCAATGGTAATGGAATCTCTATATCCCATGTTGGTTCTTCTACTATTGATTCACCTATTACCTCTTTTACATTAGATAATATTTTCCATATATTCCGGCTGTCATTTATTTGAATTATATGCTGTTTATTATTTGGATATGGTAAGTTTTTTGAATTCAGATTGCATCATCTCAGCCGATCTCATTTTGATTTTGTGGATTTAGTAATTTTTTTTTGAATTTGAATTTGAATTTTGGTACTAGATTTTCCACCACCGTAAGTCAGCCGGAGTTTATTCAATTTTCCAATTTCCGATGAGTGGTTTTCATTGAATCAAACTTTCGTTAGTTCTTAGCATTTCCTAAACGTAGAGTGCAGGTTACTGCATCCGTTCCACTGCATCCTTCTTTGTTCTTGATGTTGTCCACTCCATTGGAAATAATCCTCTAATCCTTCCTCACACCGTTCATCCATATTCTGATCAGGTAAATATCAACTTTCTATTTCCTTTAATATATTTATATGCTCTCTAAGCATCGTAGAAATTAGTTAATAACTTCACGTCATTTTTATGTTCATAAAGCATCGTATATATAAGTTAATCATTTCACGTCAATTATCTTTAATCTATTATATCATATTCTCTTGAACATGTATACACTGTTCATTTTTTAAGAATCATAAAACAGTGATCAGCTATTAGAAATAAAAACAGAGATTCATTTATAAAAAACAGAGCACTGTATGATATAAAAACATGGATTCCTTGGGTGATGTGATTTTTTTGCTTTTTTTGGGTCTTGTTGAGGCTTGTATACTTGATATTGGTCTTATGTAGTGGTTGGGTAAAAATTTAAGGTTGGCTTCCTGTTAAATTCGCCTAAACAGTTTTGTTGATCCATAAATTTGAACTCATGTATATAAGTTTTTGTTAATATACTTTCCTTTTACATGTTTACATTATTAATACATTCATTTTTTAGTACATCATTTTCTCATTAATAATTTGATAGTTCATGTAAAATTACTATTAATGTATACTTATAATCACCATTCACGTAAATTTTTTTGAAATCACTATTAATGTATACATAAATACCGTCATATACACTTACATGTATACTTTAATCATAAATATCGTCATATATACTTACATGTATACTTTAGTCACGTATACAATTTTATTAGGTTCATATTTTTGTTTAACTTATTTTCATGAAGGATTAGAGTGTTAAGATATGAATAGATGAAATGGGTTCATGTATACATTTATGGAAAATTGAATTTGTTGGGATGTTATAGTTTTTTAGTTGAATGATCAACAAATTTCGGACATAGCCCATTCACCCATTTCCAACGAAATACACTGAACCATCAAATTTTTGTTTTTGAAGTACTCATGTGTACATTTAGATGCAAAGTGCTTGTTGATTTTCTGAAATGGGTGAATGGGTTATATCACATGCTAGGATTTTTGGATTTTTTTCTGGGCTACATATGCATTTTTTTATGTTGAATTTTGTTTTATAGGCTGTGAAGCTTATGCATGTAACTTCTCATCTGCATTAATTGTTTGTACTTTCAATATAGATATATACTTCATTTTTCACTTTAAGTTCAAGTTGACCTTTTTTTATACACTTGTTGATTTTTTTATTTTCGTTTTTTCAGATGGATTTGAATAAGTCGGTTTTGCTTTTATGTAAATACCATTCCAAGACCACATTATTCCGGGTTGACAAAGATGTACCAAGTCATGGGAAGATTGTTGACCATTTATGTATGAAATGGGGCAATCTTGATCGATTGTCTATCAAGTTGAAATATTCATTACCGGGTCATGATAATTGCATGCTTGATGATGATGATGATTTGGATAACTTGATGTTTGTAGCTTCACATATGAATATTTCAACCTTTAATGTATCTGTGATTACTGACAATGTTTTTGATGATAACAGTGAGACAATTTCGTCTTCTGTAGATCCCTATTCAGATTTCATAGATACTTGTGGGCCGGTTGTACCTGAGGTTGATCGTTTACCAGATTATTGCCCTCACAAGAAAAAACCTCTTTTATCTAATCCTTGGGCTTTTGGTATTAAAGATGTCGGCCAATGTTTTGATGGCGGTGCAAAAGGAATTTCGTTATGTTCTTTGCAAATATGTTGTTAAGCTTGGGTTTGACTAGGAGGGTCACTGTTGAATGTGCTCTTAGTGAAGAAAGAGCATGCAAGTGGCGCATTCATTGCTATGGTGAACAAGGGGACAAGATTATACAAATCAAGATGATGAACAAAGTTCATACATGTGGAACGTATATTCTTACCAACAAGAATAGGAGAGTGACCGCTGACCTTGTGTGTGAGTGCATTATTGATATTGTTAGAGTCACCCCTGACATAAGTCCAGTTGCTGTTTTGAAGTACTTGAGATCGGACTACGGGGTTGAGGCTACATATCGTGTAGCTTGGTCTGGTCTTGAAAAGGCCAAATGTGTTTTATTTGGGGACGAGTCAACTTCATTCAATGAGTTACGATGGTACATTGATGAAGCATCTCGAAAGAATGTGGAAGTTTCTTTAAACTTGAGTTGGAAGAAAATGAAACACGTTTTAAGAGACTATTACCTTCTATGCATACATATATGGTTTTAACAATTGTAGGCCAATGTTGTTCATCGATGGTACCTTCTTGAAAGGAAAATACAAAGGCATGGTATTGTCCACAACTGCCAAGGACGGGAATAATGGTATTTATATATTTTAAAAATTGTTATTTTCTATATAGAATTTGTTATTGTTATATTCTTTCATGTCTATCTGTCTTAGATACATTTTATACTTCAATTTTGATAACAAAGTTTAAATTATATCTACAGTATTTTTTTTCTATTTTATTAAATTCAACTATTTTTATTTGCAGGTATATTTTCTGTTGCATTTGCTGTTGTTGATGAAGAAAATGACGATAATTGGTCTTGGTTTATTGAAAACCTTCGAAGAATCATCGATGACGAACGTGTATACACAATTGTTTCTGATAGGCATGGAGGTTTGGTTGAATCCGTCCCTAGAATGTGGCCTGACTGTCACTATGCATTTTGTATTGTTCACTTGAAGAACAATTTAAGAGGCATGCTAAGGAAGATTAAGGGTGAATCAAAGGAGGCGATTGTATCCAAGTTTGATGATTGTGCATATGCGCCAACAGTCTATTCATTTAATCAACATATGGATACTTTGAAGGCATACAAATGCAAAGATAAAATTAATCAATTTCTGACAAATTTGCAGAACCCTAAGCATTGGTCAAATGTTTTTTTTGAAGGACAACACTATGGGGAGATGATTTCCAATGTTGCTGAATCGTTCAATACGTTCATAGGGAAAGCAAGGGACAAGCCTGTGATGAAGCTAGTCGATACAATTCGTTCGAAATTTATGGAAAAATTAGCGGATTCTAGAAAACACTCAATGCGTTGGAATTCAGTTGTATGTCCAGTTATTGTCGAGAAATTGCAAACATCTCTTGAGGAAGGTAGGACATAGGAAGTTAAAATAGCAAATCTCTATATTTATGAGGTGTGCTCTTTTCCATCAGTCATGGTTGATATAGGGCGGCGTACGTGTTCTTGCTACCAATGGCAATTGAATGGTATTCCTTGTTCACATGCAGCCGTGACCATTCAGAAAAGTGGAAAAAGCTTGGATGATTTAGTAGATCTTTTTTTTTTTATTTTTTTTATTTTTTATTTTTTATGTTTACACATATTGTGAGGTTTATGCTGAGACAATTTACCCCGTGCCTTCCATTGGTCAACTCTATTGGTCATGCAATGAAGAATTTATCCGTCCGCCCAACAGTAAAACTCAGCCTGGTAGGCCAAAAAAGAGGAGGTTTCGTTCTAGAGGTGAGAATGTTAGAATGATTATGTGTGGGAGATGTGACAAACCAAGAGACCACAACAGGAAAACTTGTAGGGCGCCATTGTTTGATTAATGATAAAATTACCATATTTTTGTAAAAATTTATATGATTTTTAATGTTAGTATAACTTAATTGGTTTTTTTCCCCCTGTTGGCATTTTGAATTCATTTTATTACCTTGTCTCAACTATTTTTATGTTATTAAGTTGAATTCTATTGTTCATTTTTTAAAATGTATACATGTTTGATATTTTTAAGTCTTTAGGCTAGGTTATGAATAAATGTGAGGTTGGATTTAGATCTTTTAGAGCATTTATGTATACATTAATAAGATATTTTGAACCATTCGTAAAGGTTAATAAGCTTATGGATTTGATTGTGGATTGAATACATTCATTTAGGGCTGAGGTTTGGTTTACTATAATTTTGAGTTTGTGTTACAGAAAATTTTGTGATTTATTTGTTCTCTTCAGCCAAAAATACATACTTCTTCGGTTTTTGGGTTTTTAAGAGAAATTAACAGTTCTTTTTTAAAAAACAAACCTGTATTTCATGTCTTTTAATTTCATTATTTTACGAATGATCTTTTTTATTGTTTGGGTAGAAATGTGAGGTTGGGTGATATGATTTTTTGCTTTTTTTGGGTATTGTTGAGGCTTGTATACTTACTATTGGTCTTATGTAGTGGTTGGGTAAAAATTTAAGGTTGTCTTCCTGTTAAAATCGCCTAAACAGTTTCGTTGATCCAAAAAATTTGAGCCCATGTATGCATGTATTCCTACATATAAGACATGTATACAAATTAAGCCCCTACCAATACACACTCAATTAATGATGTCTTCATGTATTTTGCTTTAGTTGGGCAGTAATGTATACACTGCACAATTTCATTCTATTAAAATATTTACGATATGGTTTAAGGTGAAATTAAATTTGGAAATAATGAACACAAGTTGATGCCGTTGCATTGAATTCAATGTATACATAAATCCCTAAAAATGTAATCGGGGCTGAAAATTTATGAGAGTAGAAGATTATGCATATTTCGGCATTCTAAACCTGCAATTTATGTATCAAAATAATGCAAAAATGCTCTCATATCTAATTAAGCCCATAACATTACACTTTCAAAAAAAAAAAAAAATGGCCCAAATTCCCATTAATCAAACCTGTTATGGATAAAATCATATACATATACCCCAATCAATGCTCCCAACTAATCCCAACAACCAACTAATTCCAGAAAAAAATTGAATTTAAAAAAAAAAATTATTCAACATATTTTTGACACTTTATATTAAGTGCAAAACTAAAAAATTATCCAAATCCTAAAGGCTAGGCAAAATCATCATCTGTAGATATGTGTTCTTTTCTCCTGTGTTCTGGCCAAGCTCTCAATGGATCTTCAACAAATGAACTTATCATTTCAGCACGAAACTTACGAACTTCTGTAATAGAGATAGTATCAGGGAGGATAGTTCGTGTAGTTGGTTCCGACACATCTGATGCATTTGCATTGAACACATTTCCTCTCTCTTCCGAATGTCCATGTTCACTCAAAAATTTCATATACAGGCACACAAACAACCACAGTCCAACCTAAACAAAATATAAAAAGCATTATTAGATAGCAGTACTTCCACTCAACCACCAACAACAACCCAAACAAGCCAAACATCCCTATCATATTTGCAGTATACATGTATACACAAACTGCATCTTTGAGTAAAATTGCTATATGCCAAACATTTACTATGATGATAAACAAGTACGAGAAAACCTAGAAATTCAACTAATGAATAATTGTTGCATGTATACAAAAGAAAAGAGAAGTATACATAGAAGACATATCTGTGTTTCTACAAATCTAATATTGAGAAAAAACCAATCATTTATGATAAAAACCACAAATTTGTTCAAGTAAATGTGATAAAGTTCACAACTTTTCTTTAAAAGAAATCCACAATTTAAATCCACAAAACCATAAACACAATATCATTTTCACATGTATACATTTGGAAATGAGATGTATACATGGATACATATTTGTTGATCACCCAATCTAACATTCAAACCAACCCTAACCATAAGCCTAATAGCTTCTTTTCAAAGCTGAAACAAACTAAATATGTTAATTCTAATAGCATGTACACATGATAAATGAAGTTAAAACATACAATTATACACATTTTACTATATTTGTACTTTACCCAAACTCACATTCAAACAAAACCAATCCATAAACCTAATAGCTTTTTTTCAAATCATAAACAAACGCAATATGTTAAGCTTAATATCATTGTTACATGGAAAACAAATTTGAACTATACATGTATACACAATTTGAGATTAGGCTATATATAAGCTAGGAACATGACTACAGTAAAACATTAAAAAAAATATAAAAAAAGGGAGTATACATAAGCACAATATGGTCTATCCAAAGTTGTATCAAACACAATTCCATAAGCATATTTAACTCATTTTCATTTGTATACATATGAAAATGAGATGTATACATGAATGACTTAACTGTGTTTCTAAAACTGTTCAACATGCCGTATTCGTGATTAATGTCATTACAATACCAATTTAAAATTGTAATCATGCTAGATGCCAAACTGAAAATATTATATGTTTGGCATTTATCATATACACATCACCATTGACTACTTTATTAATAAGCTCAATTTTTAGAACATGTAAAATTTTTAAATGTATACTTACGATCCATATCTTTGTTGCGGGCTTTTAAATCATTAAAAATTGGCAAAATCTCCCTTTTTCCATCAACCTCTTCTGTATCATGACAATTGTAGAACTCCACATAAATTTTCTGTAAAGTTAAAAAAGAAAAAAAAAATATCATGCATCAATATTATTAATCTTTTTAAATAAAACATGGAAATGTATACATCTTAACTTTTATTTTCTTACCACAGTCCCACAATTCTCAAAGTATGGATCCCTTGTTTCCTTCGTCCTTGGCAATAAAGAATTGTAATGATACCATTCTCCGTTGATTCTATCAAAGAGTAGAAGAGTCCAGTGGAAGTTATTGTGGTTCAGAGGGAAAAACAATAAGTTGTAACCCTTCGATGCCCTTTCCAAATGTCTGTTTAAAGCATGATCTTCCTTATCCTTATCCTTCAAATCAAACATGTCCTATTCACAAATTTATTAGGTTAGATTAATATGAATTAATATAAGTAAATAACACAGTTTTATTGTTTTCTTTTAACAAAAAGATAGCAATTTAAAGTATGCATTACCAAGGAGAAGCATGGTAAATAATATGACTTATTCATCAGGTTTCCTTGTTGATTTTCCATTTCTGTTTGTTTGTCAAACAATAGTATTGCGTATGCATCAATTACCTTCAAGAAGACAATAATGGTTTAGTTATTAGGGAAATGTGTCATATATGGATTCGTTCTCAAAATAATTGTTTAACGTAATAAAAATTTGATAAAATTTTACAACTTACAAAGTTTGACACTTCGCTTTCTCGCAATAAGAAATTGATATCCTCTAGCGAAATGATCACTTCATTAGAACTTGCTTTCCAGACTGTAGACCTGTTTGAATGCAATTGACAGTCACAATTTTAATGTATCCAAATAAACTCAAACAAATCTAAATTGTCAATATTTGATTATTGACAATTTATAAACATGAATGCAATTGATAATCACAATTTTAATGTATCCAAATAAACTCTAACAAATTTAAATTGTCAATATTTGAATATCAAATAACTTACAACAACCCGCCTTCTTTATGTATATTCTTTAGCTTGTCACGTACTTGTTGAGTTAACAATCTTGCAATTGCGGTTTTAAGCGAGAACGGAACCGTTTTTTTTTCTTTAATTTTCTCAGTACCATCATCTTCAGTTATATCAATGACTATTGGCTCGGGATGTTATTCTTCAACTGATGCCTTTATCCCTTGTTGATTACTTAGCTTCCTCTTATTTTGTTTACCTCTATTCCTTTCAAATGTGAAATCTTGCATCTCCACATTTTTCCTCTCTTTAAGCTTTATTCTTTTGACAAGGGACGAATGCGTCACAGTCTTTGATCCCTTTATCTTATCTTCTTTCCTTGTCATCTTTTGTTTTTTTTCCATTGTTTCAATGTATTTTTCCAAATCTTCAACCACTGCTGGTATTTCTGCAACCAAATAATACATGAAATGATTTTAAATTAGTTCACATAAAATGTGTTCGAAATATTAAGAAAAATGTATACTTGATAAATGTATACATGGTTTAAAATTAAGTCATGTATCCATAGATTATAATAAGGATCATGTATACATAATCATATTAATTATAGATTATAATAGATTATAGATTATTTTATGCTGTACAAGCATAATATAGTTTATAGATTATAATAAATTATACATTACCTTACCGTCTGTCCAGCTTATTTCTCAAATGATCTATGGTATCTTTTTGCTCAACTATCATATTATCCCTCACAAACAATAAAGCCTTAAAATCATCAATTCTTTCCTTTTGTTTCTTTGTCATTAAGTTGATTTTCAGTTCCAATTCCTCTATCTTCTTATCTCTGATGTCACAAGCATGCTGAGTGACATTATGAACTTCCAGTCTTAATATTTTTTCATTCAATTTTTTCAATTCACCAGTTAGAGATCTGATTGTGGAACTCTGCGTTTCTTTCTCACTCCTCAAACCCTCAATTACTTCCTCCAAACCAATTATTTTTCTCTTCATTTGATCAGCTTCAGTTTTTGATTCGTCTTTCTCATGGCTTTCTACATCATCTGTCCCCTTGAATGGAACTAATGCCGAACATGTATATGTGTCCATCTCAAAGTCACTATCTATCTCCTCCTTAGTTTCTATAATTTTTTGACCTTCTTCTTCTTCATCCTGTTACATATTCAATCATGTACTAGATCAAAAATTGTCAAATGTATTCATATATTATCTATTCTCCAAACATATCAAAGAAATTATATCACACTATATTCATAAATTAATAATGCACAAATTTTAGCTTTAGCAACACGCGATTTCTAACTTCCATGTCAGCCATCGTTGCATGCACCATGCGTAGATCCCATTTAACAATTAATGTTTCTGTTTGATTAGCTTCTAATCTTGGTTCTACGATATTTAAGTGCTCACAAGCTCAATACTATTCAAAAAACAATTAAAGGAATGAATATATGTAAGTATTTAAAATAAACAAATTATTTTTTAAACACTAATCTTCTTAGAGAAAAAATCAAAATTATCTATCACAAATACACTCACCAGAATAGAAATCACACAGCCTACTACTTTCTCTGGCGTGTTCACGTTCTCAGCTATTGAGTCCATAAGAAATCCATGGATCCTCGCACTCCATGCATATTCCCTAATTTGACTCAAGTCCTCCACATATTTCAGTATATCCCAACCTATGTTAGGTGCTGTGTTTGTGAAGAACAGGGATATCAACGTGTGAAGCACTAAAAGCCTTGCAAAATCCTCTCTGTCAGTTTTCTTCTTCCCTGCTGCAGCACTCAAAGCCTCAGATCTTACTTTTGATGCTACTATCCTATCAACATCAGCTAGCCGTTTCGCCACAAATGGACTATTAGGCTTTCTGGATGCTGATTTTTGTATCGGATGCGTTCCACATTTAATACCAAAAACGAATGAGAAGTCTTTCTCCTCAAATTTCCGCTCCTTATTCCTCAGCAAGAATACGCCTTTAACATTATCGTACGTCTTCAGAATCTTCATGATGTCACTATCGTGCTTCGTGCACATTTGACTGCTTAGATGTCCGTTAATAATTGTGGAATATAGACTCCAGAAAGGCGTTTTCTTCGACACCTCCTGATGCTGAAGACTGGGAGCGGCATCATTCAACAGAGCAACAGTCGCATGTAGATTAGATCTGAAGTTTGACTGCAATGTTTTTGCGTTATCTGCATTGTGTCATTTAAAATTATTAATTAGATAAGAAAAAAATTAATTTGAATTCAGTTGATGATTATATTCTCATGTATATATATAATAATCCAGGAACAATCATGATATATATGTCTCCAAACCATACATTTCTAATCAATTAGTAATCAAGCATTCTAGAATGTATATACGCCTCAACAAAACCCAAATATGAAACATGCTTTCTAATTTGTAGATCACCCAATATCAATTTTAATCCAAACCTAAATATAAGCCTAATAATAGCTTTTATTCAAAGATGAAATAAATGTAATATGAAACTCCTAATAGCATGTACACATGGTATTCAAACTCATGAAAAAACACTAGATTTTCCATGAAAAACAAAAAATTTAAAACCTGAAACCATAAAGATCAGAACTTTTCACAAATGTATACAGTAAAGCAAATTTAGTGACATCCAATCTCAAATATGTAACATGTATACATTTTTGTTGATCACCCAATCTGGCATTCAAACCAACCCTAACCATAAGCCTAATAGCTTCTTTTCAAAGCTGAAACAAACTAAATATGTTTATCCTAATAGCATGTATACATGATAAACAAAGTTTAACCATACAAGTATACACATTTTACTATATTTGTACTTTACCCAAACTCACGTTCAAACCAATCCAAACCATAAGCCTAATAGCTTATTTTCAAATCAGAAACAAACACAATATGCTAAGCCTAATATCATGGTTACATGGAAAACAAATTTGAACTACACATGTATACACAAGTTGAGATTAGGCTATATACAAGGAACATGACTACAGTAAAACATTTAAAAAATATAAAAATAGAGAAGTATACATAAGCACAATATGGTCTATCCAAAGTTGTATCAAACACAATTTCATAAGCATATTAACATTCATCAGATGTATACATATGATGAATAGATGTATACATGGTAGACATAAATGAGAATCTCAGAATCTAATATTGAGGAAAAACCAAATATTTATGAATAAAACCACAAATTTGTTTACATAAATGTCATAAAGATAACAACTTTTCTCGAATTAAAATCCACAAAGATAATCCACAATTCTATAAGCATAATTTCATTTTCATATGTATACATATGAAAATGAGAAGTATACATGCATGGAAGACTTATCTGTGTTTCTACAAATCTAAAATTGAGAAAAGACCAATCATTTATGATTAAAACCTCTAATTTTTTCAAGTAAATGTGATAAATTTCACAACTTTTCTTGAAAAGAAATCCACAATTTAAATCCACAAAGCCATAAGCACAATATCATTTCACATGTATACATATGGAAATGAGATGTATACATGGATACATATTTGTTGATCACCCAATCTAACATTCAAACCAACCCTAACCATAAGCCTAATAGCTTCTTTTTCAAAGCTGAAACAAACTAAATATGTTAATCCTAATAGCATGTATACATGATAAATGAAGTTAAACCATACAAGTATACACATTTTACTATATTTGTACTTCACCCAAACTCACATTCAAACAAAACCAATCCATAAGCCTAATAGCATATTTTCAAATCAGAAACAAACGCAATATGTTAAGCTTAATATCATGGTTACATGGAAAACAAATTTGAACTATACATGTATACACAATTTGAGATTAGGCTATATACAAGGAACATGACTACAGTAAAACATTAAAAAAATATAAAAAAAGAGAAGTATACATAAGCACAATATGGTTTATCCAAAGTTGTATCAAACACAATTCCATAAGCATATTTA
>JAESVK010062827.1:44852-61212 GCA_017140935.1 Hamamelis virginiana
GATGGTTTCCTCAATGCCGTTATCTTCTTGTTCGTCATGCCGAAGTACAGTCAATGTAGGTCTCTGGAACGATCAGGGTTTTTGGATGGATGCTCACGCCGACTGGTCTCCGGAATGTGAGAAATATCATCTCCTAAAAATTAGCTTCGTGTATTGATATTGGTCTATCAAGCCGATTTCAGTTACCTTTATTCGCGGCAACCAAATAGGAAGCTGAAAACGGATGCTCCTTTTCGAATTTTAATGCATACATGGATGGGGGCATTTTTGTCCATTATTACGAAAATTGCCGAATTAAATTAGCTTCTATATATGAGGGGTCTCTTGGTGAAGGCCTACTATATGAAGGTCCTTTTAGCATAAAACCCTTCAAATATACACATTTAAAGAACTGTGACAACATCCAACGATAAATACTATAAGAGTTTTTCACAGTCTATATTTTGAAAACCGATATGATTATTGTGATTTTTGGCAGATATGACATTCATAAGAAAATTATCTAATCCAAGGATTGATTTTTCACAACACCAATCCTATGGTTTCCACTAAAAGACGACATTACCTTATCATAATTCTATATATGCATGTATATACATATTTAGCTAGGATGGAGATTGGGGGTGTGAGGGCTAGAGATTGGGACACATCTACTTTACCCTATGTTTATATAAAGGAAAAATTATATAGCTTGACCCTCTATTTTCCTTTTTTGAAAATTTTTATATGCTTGAAGAAATTTGTGGTAAATTTTAGTGAATTAATTCTTTATAAAATACAAAAATTCTCTCTATTGAAATTTGGCATGCACGCTTAAACTTTAAAATTTTCGAATTTTTAAACTTTTGGCATCTCGTGACAAAAAGTTCTAGCTCCACCCGTGGGAGTACATAGGTGCCAAACTTTGGCATTGGCACATCAAATGACATTAATGCATTGGAGATGCTCTAAGGGAGTAACAAATTAAAGGTTGTTTTATAGGCTTGTAGAACTGTTCCATATATTATATTGAGCATCCTTACTGAGTTTAAAATTTTAATTGATCCAAGAAAAGGTTGATAATCATTTCTATATCACTTTAGGATGGTTAGCAAATTTTTCATATTAGAAAAACTTTAGTCACGATCACTTCTAATATAAAAATTTTGATATGTAAAGACTGGATTTAAACATAACTCTTAAAAGAAATGTGAAAAGATAATTCTTTAAAATTCATTTAAAAAAAATTAATGCAAACGAGACCTAAGTCTATACCAATAACTAGTGGTAACTTAGAACTGTGCCAAAATTCATGAAAAAAAAATTATAAGTTTTAAATTTCAAATCTTAATTATCTCTTGTTTGATAACATGGCTAAAAAAGATAAAAATTAAAAGCCAAAATCATATTAACCCATATACCACAATAATAATAATGATGATGATGATGATTAATTTTACTCTTATTTCAAAGGAATTATTGATTGATGAATATAAATATGAAATTAAAAGAAATATAATTTAAACAAATTAATTTTTAATTGTAGCCAATTTAGCTTCAACTATGACCTTTGAACCTCATAAAAAACTTTACCAATTTAAAAATAAAAAAAAAGAGTTTCACCCCTTTAATTTACTCCCATTGTAAACATATATTGCACTTGTATAATTTAGAGTTAATTAACGACCTTTGTGTACCCTGAGCTTCAAGGAAAATTCCAATGTAGTTCATAAACTTTAGTTTTGCTCGATTTAGTTCATGAATTTTAAAAGTTGTACCAATGTAGGACATTGGCTGACGGAACCAACATTCCATTAGTTAAATATCACGTGGCTGTATACATGGTAGCCACATGGGTTTGACGTGGCAACCACGTGAATTTGAAATGGCTTAAGTTGTCATTAATCAGTCAACTTAAGTGCCGTTAGATCCACATGGTTTCCACATCAGATCCACGTGGTTGCCGCATAGACAGCCACTTGACCGCACATGACATTTAACATTATGTCCTACTTTGGTACAACTTTTAAAATTCACGGACTAAATCAAGCAAAACAAAAGTTTAGGGATCACATCGGTATTTCCCTCAAAGTTCAGGATACAAAAAGATCATTAACCCTATAATTTATTTTCAAACACATTAATCCTTATAATTTTGATTTGTGATATTTTTCACTCTTCTGTCAATTAGCATTTTTATTCTTTATATTTGGGGTAAAATTTCAATTCCAAATCCAAAACCATATCAATGGTTGTACCCCAAACACAATAATTAAATTTGATGGCTCCATATCCAAATTTCACCCTCAAATCCACCTCCAATTCATTGAATCAAAGGTACTAATTACATTCATTAATGCTTGATTGCTTGAATATTTCTCCCTAACTCATTATATTGACACAATTCTCTTTTTCACAATTTGTTTTGAATAATTTTGGACCTGAATCTTACCAATAACAAATAGTTTTTGATGCGGATGTCACAATTAGGTCAAAGATGTCAACTTGGTCTCTCTTTCTTTCAATTCCACAAGCTCATGACAAAAATATTACTATATATATATGTGTCACAAATGAAGCATGAATTCTGATCTGTATTAATAACCAAACATAGGGTAAAAATACCCAAAAAAAAAAAAAAAAAAAAAACTCACCCATTTCTATTTCTTATGCTCTGCATTCTAAGGTGGCATTTGGCGTAACTTTTGGGAGGCTCTTCAAATGGGCTTCCTAGCCGCAAAAGTCATTTTGGAAAAAAAATTATGTTTAGTAAATTCTTCAAAATGGTCTTTTATGAAAATTCAATTGGTTGAAAGTCTATTTGGAAAATATTAAAAAAATTGCTTTTAAAAATCAACGATAGTTGGAAGCATAACTTCTATACTTCTTCATACAAAAGGGCTTCTAAAATATAATCATGTCAACTACTATTTTTTTTTTTTTTTTTTTTTTTGGTTTATACCAATAAAACTCTAGTATAAGATGCTTATACCAGTAAGTACTGTGGTTTTTGGTGAAACATAAATATGCAGTTTTAGTGCATAAAAAGACACAATTGCTCATATATAGATTTGTTCCATATTTGGTGGTTACCAAAATACTTTATAAATATCCATATCAAATTCTTAAAATCTCACTCCTACATATTTAAATAATTTTGAAATTTAAAATTTTGATTTTTCTATATATCCAAGCAAGATTTTGGAATATCAAAATCACTTTAAAAAAATGTAAGCATATTTAGCTTTGATTATATACAAAAATTTACATGAATGAAAATATACAATAAATCATAGAGTCGAGTTTCATGTATACATTTAACAAATCTTTGAGATACATGCATCTTTGAAAAAGGTTTTTTTTTTTTTTTTTTAAAAAAAAAAAAGGAAAAAAATTTTTAATTAAAAAAAAATTTTGTTTTTTTAAAAAAAAAATTAAAAAAAAAAAAAAATACAGAGATACATGTATGTTTGAAACAAAGAATTAAAAAAAAATAAAATGAAAACACATAGTTACATGTATCTATGAAAAAGGCAAAAATTCATGCATATTTGAAAAAGACGTTAAAAGCAACACATAGATACATGTATCTTTGGAAAAAAATATATATACCTTTAGCATTCAACAACTTCAAAAAAAAAAAAAAAAAAAAAAAAAAAAAAGCCTTCCAAAAAAAAAGATCATCCTCACAATGATCAAGTCAACTACATAGTCTACATGAAACCAAAAGAAATGATATGCTAAGCCAAATCTAAAGGATGAACCAAAGAAAGATTAAACAAGCCAAAAAAAGAAGTAAATCAATGCCTAAAGTGAAAGAAACTTGTGAGGAGGAAGGGGCATCGAAACCCAAGCAAAGAGGCTTTACTCGAATACTAAAACCAACTTTTGTGATGTTGCAATCAAAGGATTTTAGGATATTAACAATCTCACCAGAATCCTACCAAGCAGTTGGCCAATCTTCCTAATCTTGAAGCCATTCCTTTGCTTCGGCTTGAGGGCTTGTGTGTGACAAATGTCCCACCTTCATCTATATTCATTAACCTTTATTTTTGTTGCATCAACCCAACAATTAACACCAGCCAAGGATTTTCTAATCTTTATCTTAATTCAATTCAAAAACTTTCCATTATCTGATTGATTTATATTATTATTCAAATAAAAAAAACTTCTTAACAAAGACCACCTTAAATCAAATAATATTATGAAAACTAAAATCTAGCTGAAAATTAGGGAAGGGTAAATTAGACAATATGTATTATTAGTTGACTTTAAATTTTACTTAGAGGGGCCTATTGGTATAGGATCTTATGTTTTGGAATTGGTGATAATAAAAACTGCTTTCGGGGTCCTATTGATCATTTTCCTTTTTTTTTTTTTTTTTTTTTTCAAAACGACTTCCTTAAAAATCCGTAAGAATCACTTCTTTCAAATGATTTCCTATTTTAGAAAGCTATGCCAAATACCACTTAAGTATAGTAAACTCAAAGTCATCATCCACGTTTTAGGATAATTCCTTATTTCTTCTAAATCCCAACAAAAAATTAGGAAAAATAGCTAAATATAAATATAAAGTGGAATGATCAAGTCAGCAAGTCAGCATTTGCTGACTTAGCCAAAGTCAGCAAACACTTAAATGACCATTAGATCTCGGCCATTTGAATGATGATGTAGGCCACTTGAATGATCTACACTACAACAAAAAAGTTTATTGATGACGGTTCTGAAATGTCATCATTTTATTTTAATGACGGTTTTAAAAAGCGTCATTGGGAGAGGTGTCATCTTTGAGACGAAAGATAGATGACAATTTTGAACTGTCATTAATATGTCAGAACAATGACGGTTCAAAGCCGTCATTTTTTTTCTATTTACAATGATGGATTTAAACCGCCATCTTTCTTTAAAACAACATGAGCTCAAAACACATACATGATAGTTCAAAATGCAATCATGACAATTTGTAATCGTCATTAATAATGCCATGATTTTTTTTTTCCAATTATAATTATTTTTTTTCCCAAAACCAATTAAATGTAACCTGTAGCATATATATATATATGCACAACAAATGCATGGATATTAAGAACTATAATTAAAGACCAAGCAAACTTAATTGAATATATAATCATTACTTTAAATTTCATTTTACATGAGTGTCTAGAACGATAATCAAAAAAGAAAAAAAAAAAAAAGATCTAAAACAAAAGGCTTCACTATTGTTCATGTACAATAAGACAGTAAAGAGAGAAAAAAAAAAAAGAGCTAAAACAAAAGGCTTCACTATTGTTTATGTACAAGAATGTAGTGATTTCTCCACATCAATTTGATCAGGAAAGAGTGCACCGAGTTGTAAAAATATTAAGTGTCCATCACAATTTCCAACTTTTCCCTGTAAAAGTAAAAAATAATATAGAAACCCCATTATTAATAAGCCGAGTATAGAAGAGAAAGAGAGAGAGAGAGTACAAAATTTTAAAAAAACATCATTATTTAAAAAATTTATGCTCTGTTTTCACCTCCTTTCACTTTGATACTATTATCATATCAATTAGTAATTTGGTATAGTTATCACTACACATATAAAATGTTCTAAGGATACGACACTAGCAATGCAAATAAAAATTACACAGTTTCCTCCACAACCACATGCCTGAAACAACTTTATTTACCAGTACAAAGAGATAAATAAGAAACCGCCATCACAAGTTCATTTTACAGTGCATTTTCCAAAAACTTATCAACAAGTTCATTTCGGTATTTATAAACGCTAGTAGCAGTTTCAGCCCTAAACATAAGTCATATGACATAGTCATGGATTGTTTCAATTGGATTTAAGAACAAAAACAGGAAAAATGAAACCAAAAAAAGGCAATAATTATAGTGCACTTTCCAAAAACTTCTCAACAAGTTCATTTCAGCTAGACTGGTTATATTAATGTCGTCTCTTGATGATCTAGCATTTTGCACTATTAGGCATGATTACTCTTATATCCATTAATAAATTTTTTTCTTAATTTTTTTAGCATGCATCAATCACAAAAACTCTAGAAGATCTTCAAAAACTCATCAATCCAATTTATATTTTACAGGCACAATACCTATTCTACCTCCTCTCCATATGAATGACCAACATTAACATATTGAAAATAGTCATTCTTCTGTATCTCTTGGTCATCAATCTTAAATATTACCCGATTTCTCTTAAATCAAATAAAACTGCATTCAACCAATCTTAAAACTTTTTGAATTTAAAAAATCTCTCATAGTTTACACTCATTGTAAGAGATTAAACATATTAATCAACATATTAAAAAATAAATATGAATAAACTTAGCAAATGAATAGAAAGAAAAAGTAAAAGGAATCAATATGCTCACCAGCTATTTACCATGTGCTTGCCAATCAAAGGCGAGGTCAATAACATGTCTTGCAGCAGGTGGTGAACTTGAGAGTTGCAATGAAGCTCCTTGGATTGCTAAAGGCATAATAAAACAGTAGATATACACGAGCTTTCTATAATAACGTACAGGAAAATATTTTGAAATAAAGCAAAGCACATTAGAAGTGAAAGACAACTACTATAAAGTTAAAAATTTCAAGTTATTTATAGAAGGATGCTTTTAGGGAAAAAAATAGAATAAGATGTTTATTACTATAAGAAAGAGTTCATAGCTAGGAGGACAAGAAGTCCTCCATAAGGTACGTGGGAACTAATGTAGGTTAATATAATTATCAGTAATTAATACACTTGACCCAATGCTTCACAAGTGTAGATTCACATTCATCTGTATCTTGACTTTCCAATGATCTAAGCCTCCCATCAATATTTGAAATAACAATTTTAACACCTAAAATCCAGAAGCAAAAGTAGTACAGTTACCCAAAAAGGGGGCAAAAAAAAGAGAGTAAAAACCCTCATTAACTTCATTATAAAAATAGTAGTGTAATCTTTAGAATAATATTATTAAACATCATGTCCCTAACTAGGTTCACTACCTGGAATCCCGAGTATCCAGGTACTTCTGCTCACTTAATGAAGACTTATGATGCACCTTCATGGAAATCAAAAGGACCTATCCTTGACGCCTATTAAGAGTGTTGCTTTAATAGTTGGTTTATATATATATACACTAATCCCTTTCTGTTCTAACTAGACTACACAAGTAATGGTTTCCAGTTCCTCATTAGTAAACCTCTTCTTTTTTTTTTTTCTTTTTTTTTTTTTAAGTGAGTATAAGAAAAGAAGGAGCTATTTTCTTATTGTATAACACAATCTCAGAGTTGATGGCCAAACAAGGCATAAAACTTTCTCAACGTCAAGAATCAAGCAGACATAAAAAGAGCAATTAACTTAAAATTTTCAAAGTTCTCAAACTTGAAAACACTCCAATCAAACAGATTTCTCATAGCAAACACCAAAAGCTAAAAGCAGAATTCTCTCGAAATGAATACTTAATCAACGTAAACAGAGCAATATTTAAAAAAAAAAAAAAAAAAAAAAAAATCAAGTACCCACCCTTGGAAACACTGCAATTTTTTTTTACCAACTCACCAAAAGAGAATGACAGTATTTAATTTTTTATATTATATATATTATATTTTTTTTTTACCAACTCACCAAAAGATAATGACAGTTTTTAAAAAATTAAATGTCATCAATGTCTATTTTCCTTGTAGTGCGGTCATTTAAGTCTTTGTTAACTTAGGCCAAGTTAGCATTTGCTGACTACATCATAACTCTGTATATAAATGGACTAAAGTGAAAACATAGTATTCGGCAGACAATTTATGCTTTCATTTGTGGGTGTCAAGCCATGGAAAATCACCTAATTAAAAAACCATTATTAGTAAAAGACACAATCAGATGCTTCAAATCTTTGCTGGCGCATTTGAGCTACCCATGACATGTTCTTTCTTGAATCCTTCTTGTTCATTCTCCTACTCTCCAGCTCTGTAAGTTGAGACTGCCATTGATTCTTCCACTCACTCCTCTTATCCAATCTCTGAGTAGGAAAAAAATAAATAAATAAAGTCCCACATCAACACAAGAGTGGTTAATGAAAAGAGAGATGAATTTCTCTTGCAACACAAGAATCCATAAGGACAAACGGAGACTTTTCATTAATTGCAAATCTAAGTCCAGTAAGGTGAAAAATTGTACAGGAAGGAGAGAGAGAGAGAGAGAGAGTTCTGCAAGTCTTTGATGCAATAAAACAAAAGCTATTCATCAATGCATACAAATTATATGAAAAGCAAGAAGGAGATTATCTCAAGTACAGAAAAAGAGACGCCTAGTAAAAGAACCTACTCCTCTTAAAGCTTTTCCCAAATTGTTTTTTAGTTGATCATGAAGAATTTCAAGATTTACAACCAGACCGAATTTAGCCCCAATTCCAATTAGGAATTGTGTATTCAACTCAACTCATCTTACTAGAATCTTAATCCCAATTATGTTTGGTTGAGGGGAGAAGTGGAGGGAAGGGGAGAGGGGAGGGGTGTGTTTGGTATGGGGGTAGGGGAGGGAGGAAAAAAGAAGGAGAATTCCATTCAACCTCCTTTTTTTAGCTTTCATTTTCTTCTACCTTTAGGATAAAAATCCAATATTAATTACTCTTCTACCTTTTTTATATTATATATATATTGACAAAATATTTTTCTTTCTTATATCAAATGAATAAGAATAAAATATTAAATTATGTATTTAATCTTTTTTTTTTTTCAAATACCGGGAAGAAGCCCACTTTTCTATTCATCCTACCACACACGCGATGAGGAAAGTAGCTAGTCTCCTTTCCTTGAGGATGGTAATTAGTCAATCCGTCTACTTTTTTTTTTCTTCCACTTTCCATCCTCTCTAGTTTCTACCAAACATACCATAAGGGTCAACTACATGAATCATTCTCTCCATTGACACCCATATGGTGATGGAAACAAAAGTTATATATATATAAATATTTCTTAGAGGAATTGTTGTGATATTTGATTGAAGATTGATTACATGCAGTGAGCTAGCAGTCCAAAATTCTAATCCTTCAAGATATAAGAATTCCCACTTTTCATTCATTAATCCCGAATTCTCTAAGACTCATTCAGATATATATATATATATATATATATATATATGGAAGGCATAACTGAAGATTGATTGATTACGTACAGTGGTTCAGTTGTAGCAGAATTTCAAAACTACTATCAATCTATCATAATGAAAACGTTAAAAAATAATAGTAGAGAACTTCAGTATTTATAATCAGCTTTTGGCTACTTCGGTGCTTCATTTCTCTCTCTTTGATGAGTTTACATTAACAAATAACCACTAAATCTATATATATATATATATATATAAAACTGATTATTTAAGGATGTCCTTACGCTTCTTATCGTTAGCACACCCCTCTTGTTGTTAGCACACCCCTCTTGTTATTAGCACACCTCTTATGGGAGTAATACAATGGATGTTGAAAAACCAACCATTCGATTAGATAATCTTCTTATGATTATTTTGTCTATCAAAAATCACAGTAATCTGATAATTAGTTTTCAAAAAACAGTCCACGAAACATTTTGACATTATTTACCGTTGGATAATTTCAAAGTTGTTTGAATGTCTGTATTTTTAAAAACCAATCGTTGGATCATTGTGATTTTTTGCGGGCATGACATATACACGAAGATTATCTAATTCAAGACAAAAACACACAATACCCATTACTCAAAACCATCGTTGATTCACAAACAAACAACGAAGGAGAGTGTATAAACAGAACACTAAATAAGCAATAGACTTATATACCTGATCATAATGGAATTGTTTCCTAGCAGAGAAAGCCAAGAGCAAACCCTTGGCCAAATCTTTGTCATACAAAGCTTTTCTACTGGGGTCGGACAAGGTCTCATAGGCCTCCTGCACCTCAATGAACCTCCTTGTATATTCCTCTGTCCGCTCAGGTGGTGACACGTCAGGATGGTACTGCCTTACCAGTTGCTTATACGCTTGCTTGATTTCTAAGAGACTCCCACACTCTGAAATGCCCAATAAATCGTAGAAACTCTCTGTGTTCGATTCAGTCAAGTAGAGGTCGTTAATGGTGGCATTTGGTCTGCTTCTAAAAGACCCAGATGGAGTTTTGATGAAAAGGGTTGGATTGTGGAGATGGGTATTGAAGGTAAGGTGAATACAAGGTTGAAACAGAGAGTTTTTGGTAAGGGTGTTGGGTTTTCTGCAGGCGAGGTAGTTAGCTGACCTTCCTGATATCATTCCCTGGCTCCTTTTCGGCTCCCTCTCTCTCTCTCTCTCTCTCTCTCTCTCTCTCTCTCTAAATAAATAAATTGGGGAGAAAGGGATTGGAAGCTTTCTATGTTTTTCTGTGGGTAATGGATTTCAGTTAACGGTCATAGTCAATAATAATAATAATTTATTTTTTTGTAAGTCACATGTATAAGTGGGTTAGTGATTAGTTATTATCTCTATTGGGAAAGAGGAGCAATAGAAAAATGTTATATCTCCTAAAAATATTGTTCAAAAAGTATATCCCAAATGTTGTGTCACTTGATCTAACTCTTTTTTTTTATAGCAAATTCTTTAATTAATAATAAATTAAGGTTATGATTGATTTAGGATGATTTTTTGGGATAATTTTTTGGGATATATAGCATTACTCTGAGCAATAAATGGACCAATTCTCACTGATAAGGAATAGAATCTAGAATCTCATTCAATAAAAAGAGGTATAAAGCATGGAGTCAAAGCTTATTTTTCTTCCCGATCTAATAAACAATGCTTATATTTCTTAGGTTAGCATGAAGCTAATAAATAATTGTGGGATACATGTATTGAAAAGTTGACCGTTGGATTAGGTGTTCTTCTTATATATGGATATTATGCTGTCAAAAATCATAGTAATCTAATGTAAATATCTTAAAATATAAATTGGAAAAACTGTGACTGCTGATAAAAAATGCCAAAGTTTTTCTCCTTGACATTTGTGAGAAACTGATCGTTAGATCAGTGTAATTTTTAACATGCATGACATACATAAGTATATAAAATATCTAATCTAATAGTCATTTTTTGGAAACACGTATCCCACAATTATCTACTAGCTTTATATATACTTACATAAACTTATAAGCATATATCAACCGGATCAATTCTGCCTAAATTTTAGGTGTGCATAGAACCAATTAAAAGAAGGGAAAAAGATCAAAAGGACCCCATATAGAATCTTATTTATCAAGTAGTCCAATGAATAAGGTTCTATACCAATTGCTCCCTACATGTCAAATTTAAGTCAACTTGTACGTAGCTGCTATTTGTCTATTATACCCCCTTCCTTATTTTTAGCAAGTTGTTTATTTTACCATATTGATTGATGTTATTTATTTGAATTATATGTTGAATATTGTTTGGATATGGTAAGTTATTTTTGAATTTGAATTTTGGTTTAAGATTTTCTTATTGCCTCATCAGTTGGAGTTTATTGGTTTTATCAATTTCCGGTCAACATGTATACATGCTATTATGCATATTGCTTGGTTTGGTAGTAATGTGGGTTAAGGTAGCCAATCTCATGTGCACAAAGCACAAACGCGATTTTTTAAAATTTTTGAAATCTTACCATACTGTAAAAAGTGAAATTAATTTGGGAAATAAGGAGCACAATTTTGATGCCGATGATTTGAATTCAATGTATACATGTATTTCTTAAAATGTAAACGGATCAGAAAATTTAAGAGTGATTTTTTTGCAGTTTTTGGCATAATATCCCTGCAATTTGATTATCAAAATCCTGTAAAATGCACTTATACCTAACTAAGCCCATATCAATACACTTTCAAAAAAAATCTTTAAGAATCAAACATGTATTACATGCCCATTAAACCCATATGGATAATAACATATTCATAAGTTTTAATCAAATTCAATTATATATCAATCCCAACACACAAATTCTCCCAAATCACTTTTGTTAAAAAAAATGATTAACCAACCTATTAATATGAATTCAAATTCCATACTACCAATTATACATTTCCACATATAACATCAACCAACTAATTCCAAACATAATTGAATTTGTAAAAAAGTATAATCTACATATTTAAGTCACTTTATATCAAGTGTAAAACCAAAAAATTATCCAAATCATTGGGCTATGCAAAATCATCATCTGTAGAGGTGTGTTCTTTTCTCCTGTGAGCTGGCCAAGATCTCAATGGATTTTCAACGAATGTGTTTATCATCTCAGCACGGAACTTACGAACTTTTGTAATAGAGAAAGTAGCTAGGAGGATGGTTCGTGTAGTTGGTTCCGACACATCCGATGAATTGGCATTGAAAATATTTCAACTATCTTCCCCATGTCCATGTTCACACAATAATTTCATATAGAGACACACAAACATGCCACAGTCCAACCTAAAAAAAATTATAAAAAGCATAATTAGATAGCAAATTTATCCAAAAACTTTGTTGTACATGTTTACAGGGCTCAAAAAAATCCAAAAATCCCAAAAACTTGCAATACCCATCCTCACATCTACCCAACCAAGACACAAGATAAATAACATGTATAAATGGTTCAACAAAACCCTTTTAATAAAAAATCTTAATAACTTGTATGCATGGATCAACAAAACCCTATCAATCAACAAAATGACAGCACCCAATCACATTTATACATGGTAAACCCAAATCATTCAACTCAAAATTTTACCCCACACAACTTTTCATTTCAACCAATTTAATCCATATGAGGAATATCATGTATACATAAATAAAGTAAACGGCCAAAAAAAAAAAAAGCAACATGTATACAACCATGTTGAAATCATGTATACATGATTTATGAATGCATAAATCTAATGAAAACCCCCTAATCTCATGAAAACCCTTACCTCTTTCAAAAAAATCATAGCTTTCTAAACCCAAATGTGAGAAAGATCATATGTATACATATGGGAAAGATCACATTCCTTATAAATAAAATCAAGATTTTTAGTGTTTAAATTTTGTGCATTTTCCTTACTGCACAAAACCAATTTGCTAATTTGGAGAGCAAGGTTACAAGACCATGCCTAAGAATCTCATGACACTGATATACAAAATCCAATAAAAATGTCAGCACCATCCCATCCACGATTTTGAATCTGAATCTATATTTATATAATGTGCCTCAATGGAAAAATGTCATTTATCTTAAAGACGGCCAAAATTTTAACCACCTGCATGAAAATGTAGGGAGTGCACTGTGCCACACATAAGTTTGAATAATTAATGTCCCTATCGTATTTATTTCATACATAAGAGAAAAGCGATTTTTAGAATTAGAGAGAAAATGGTGTTATTTATCACACTAAAAGATAGTTTTTTTCCACACTAAAAGACAATTAAAACACTAAGAGAAATCTCAATTTCATGAGAAGATTAGCTGTTTTGAATAAGAACTACCGCTGTAACCAAGCAATCAACTAATGGAACAATACCCACAACATGAACTGCTATTTCCAATCCCCTGTATTTGCTCTGTGAAGCTGCCAAGAACAATTACTGAATTCTATTGACAATTTGAACAAAAATTTACAAGCTTGAATTCACTTGCAAAACAAATTCATAAAAATAAAATCATAATACTTTACCAAATTTAAGAAAAACACTTACAAGACATGAGATATGACAGTCCCACAATACATATGACCAAAAAGACATAAGATTGGTTCAAGATATGGCCATGTGCGACACAGGTGGCCATGTGCGGCACATGTGGCCACGTATACACCCATAACGAAATCATGTATACATGTATTATGAATACATAAATCTAATGAAAACCCCATAATCTCATGAAAACCCCTACCTGTTTCAAAAAAAAAATCATAGCTTTCAAAACTCAAATGTGAGAAAGATCATAACTTTTCTCAAAAATTGTTCCCAAAAAAGTAAAAAATCGGGTGTGACAGAGAAATCTTATCAGAAACAATATTTTAACAAATGTATATATGTTATCAAACATGTATACACATGTAATCGGAGTAGATATGAACATAAATTATGATATTTATATATTCAAATATATATAGTGATTTAAAAAGAACATTCAAACATGTATACATGAAAAATTGAAAAAAAAAATCTAATGAAAACCCAAAAACTCATGAAAAAACCAAACTTTTTAAAAAAAAAATCAAAACTTTCTAAACCCTAATAACATAAAGATCAAACTTTTCTCAATGTCGGTTCCACAAATTGAAAAAAATCGGGCTAGACGGAAAAATCCAACCAAAAACAACTATTTAACAAATGTATACACGTAATCATACATGTATACACAACAACTCAGACAAAAGGTGAGCTTAAAACCATTTTTAAACTCCTAATTAAAACAATCAAAGGAATGCAAAATCTTCAAATAACAGGGAAAAAAAAAACAAAAAAACAAAAAAAAATCCCTAATACTTGCTTGTTTTCTCTATCACTAACTTCTTTCCCTTTAAAACCACGCTCGATGGTCTCTTCAAAGCCGTATTTCGCTTGCTCGTCATACCGGATTGGTGTCGCCATTGGTCTCTGGTTCGAAATGGTATGGTGTCTCCGACCGTTTTCTTGCTATAAACTATCTCCTAATTTTTTGGAATGTGTTATGTGAGCCAACTATCCCATAAGCTTTCAGTTTCCTATATTTGTGGCAACAAAAAGGGAAACTAAAAACGTAAGCTTGCACACCAATTTTAATGCATACATGGGAAGGGCAATTTTGTCCACTTCTATGAGAGAGAACCGGATTTATAAGTTGCTATATTATGAGGGGCCTATTCGTAAAGGCCTATGATATCAAGGTCCTTTTAGTATAAAACCCTTAAAAGAAATGGGCGGTCAAATAAGTAAAGTAACAATACACATAATTTTACACGTGCGTAGAACCTATTGAGAGAAGCGATCAAACAAGATAATTAAAGTATCATTGCATATAACAATGCATGTAATCAATTAGGATTAGTCCAGTTGGTCAGAGCTAATGACTCTCATCTAAGAGGTTATAGGTTCAACTCTCACTTTTGGCGAATTCGTATTGCGGTGTATAACGCTAATGTATGCCATGTGAAAAAAAAAAACAAATATCATAATGCATGCATGTATATGAAGTTTGGGAAATATAATATATGCTGGGCATCGTTGACTTCAATTAAGTTCTTTACAATTGGGTGCTAGTCTTATCACTTTTCGCTTTTTGCCCGTCACAAGAAGTTGGCGCCATGCGCAATTATCTCTTTTTGTCTGGGTGGTAACTGCTAAGAGAAAGGCCGCAAGAGAAACAACTAATTTCAATTAATTATTGGCAGTTTAAGAACTAATTAATTAAAAAGTGTTAATAAGAAGACTAAAATCATAATTTTCTATTTCCTTTTACGCGATCAAACAATCCATTACAAGAATCTTATAATATTGTGTTTTATAAGATATATAGAACTCCTAATCCCATTTTATTCAGCAAATCCTTTCATATATATACACTAACAGTGGGTTTAAACCCAAAAAAATTTGGATTGAGAGAGAAGAGGAAATTTTTTATTTTCTCTCCAATTTCTTCGTTTGGCTAACAAAAATAGGAGAGAAAGGAAAGGAGAGGGAGAGAAAGTGGAGGGAAAGGAAGCCAAAATTTGTTCTCTCCAAATTGGAGAGATTTGGAGAGAAGAGAAGAGAAATTGGCAAATTTATTTTTCTTTCCACATACATTGTTTGGAGTGTTAGAAGAGTAAAGGTAATGTTGAAAATTACACCTTAATATTTTTTCTTCTCTTCCTTTAATGAAGCCATCCAAACAAGATGGAGAGAGAGTTAACTTCCTCATTCTCTTCTCTTATCTTCTTTTCTCTTATCTTAATGAGGTTATCTTCTTTACTCTCCTACTCTCAATCCAAGCATAGTGTAAGGGAGAGATGCTATTAAACTATAAAATAATGTCAACTTTTGAGAGCTTAATGTCTTAATTAAAGGAGATCACGGTGGGTCCATTTTAATTTATAGTTGAATGTTTAAGTGGTTTAATTAATATAGACTAGAGGATATCCTTTTAGATCTTTATATTCCATAACCTAGATGCATGTGTATATAGACATTTTCTAATAAGGATGTCCTCGACGTGGCTTTCTAGCCAAAATATATGGGATGGGTATTTTGTAAAATTAATCGTTGGATTAGATATTCTTGTTATATATGTATTTCAATATGCATGCCAAAAATTACAATGATATGATGGTTTGTTTCTAAAATACAAATTGTGAAAATCTATGACAATTTTCACCGTTACATACTATCACAGTTTTTCACAGTTTTTATTTTAAAAACCGACCGTTGTATAATTTTATTTTTTGACATGCA